>JAVKPL010012517.1:0-59719 GCA_032173675.1 Gastrolobium villosum | reverse complement strand
GTAAGCACTATTTATTCAGTTTCATATTGTGTCTCGATATTACTGTTAATATTATATGAATGAACTGGATAAACCCCTTGGAATAGAACAGGTATCTCTTGAGTATCTGTGATGAGATCACGATCATGAGGATTCAAGGATATTGCATGTCTATTCCTAATTATATGTTCCTAGTCTAGAGACACTGAGTTTGGGGATACAAGGTAAAGACCTCATGAGCTGCAGATATGGAGATATCTTAGCTAAAGTCGTGGGTGGACCTATAAGAGTATAGCTCGCACTGAACAGACCCAAAAAGAGACTCTATGAGGAAATCTCACAGATAGTGTCATTAGAGTAATCTCTTTATGTTTGGGTGTGTCTTTCCTTAGACCAGAAGTTATTACCTAGACTGTGTTCTTGAAGGCATGTTTTGATTGTATACCTCGTCTGCCTGAAACATGGAGACTCATAGGTATACTGTTGGGCGTGTCCTTAAAGGGCACAGGGCTAGGGTAATAAGCTGAAGGAATTCGTCTTGGGTTGTGGGCTTGTTGGGCCCAAGCCCAGTTATGTCAGTAGCTAAGTTGGACCTAATGGGTCACACACTAACACCTTGTAGTTATGATGGACTAGCTTTAAAGGTATTGGGCCTAATAATGTTATTAGCCCAAGAAGCTGTTTGCAAGCCCACCTAAATGGGTGGGTGGTGCATGGAGTTTAGTAATGGGCTTGGATAGTCCAAGCCATTACTAATTAATTTAATTAGTTAAATTAATAATCAAATATTTGAATTTCGAATTTTGAATTTGAAATTTGAATTTTGAAATTTGAATTTAGAATTTGAATTTCGAAATTCGAATTTTGAATTTGAAATTTGAAATTTGAAATTTGAATTTTGAAATTTGAATTTGGATTTGAATTTTGAAATTCGAATTTTGAATTTGAAATTTGAAATTTTGAATTTTGAATTTTGAATTTGAATGTTTGAACGTTTGAATTCAAGTGTTTGAATTCGAATTTGAATTGGTTTTGAAAAGTTGTTTCATAACAAAAGGATAAGACAGGATCTTATTGGAGCATATTCCTTGGATGAAGAAGCATCTTTGGAGGCTCTCCCTAGGCTGTTTGGTGCATCACTTTTAAGTGATAAGAGTGTTATCTTATCACTTAAAACAAACCTCCATTCAGATTTGGTGGTTGAGGGAATCAGTGGGTAAGTTGATTCAAATTTTGAATGCAACTGCTCAATGTATTTGGACCCTTTATAGGGCTGAATTATGCGCATGAAAACTATATACTATATGATAGTTTATGAATTTAAGTTTAAATTAATTTGAATTTAAATTCATGTGGATAAGATTGGAGGTTGTTGGCAAAGTTTGTTTTGCAACAGCTCCACCTTATCACACTGTTTCATGCATAACTTTCAAAGAAATTTGAAAGTTTGTTTTTCATTTTGAATGAATGAATTCCCTCCTCCTCTCCAAAGGGTGCGCATAAATAGACATGTTCCTCACCTTAGGTTTCATTGGAAAACCAAGCCAACTCTCCTCCTCTATGCACCATTCTGTAGGGTAGCTCAGTACACCTTTCCAAACAGGATACCTAGCCTCCACCCTCACCACTTGTGCGCATAGCAAGCCTCATTGTGGTGTTCATCTGGTGGCTTTCAAGAAAGAGTTCTTGCATCATAGACGAACGGTGGTGTGGATCACCATTAGAGGGTTTGAACCCTTCAAGCCTGACATCTCATCTCCCTGACTGATCAGGCCAAAACAAGGTAACATCATGCTGTCTTAAAGCATGAATCTATGTGTGCATGTATGTTCCGCAGTAAAATTTTTGTTTTACACCTTACATGCATCGGCCTTCAAAGGCCAGTTTACTTTCAAGTGGTATCAGAGCCCGGTTGCTTTACCATCGACGGGTGATGGTTCCTTGTTTGTGGAAAGAGTCTTTCACGGTCAAAAATCTTTAAAGGGTTAAAGTTTAAATTCTGCATGTGGATTTTGAATCACAAATCCTTTAAAGTGTTAAAGTTTTTGTTTTTATGAACATGAAAATTTGATTCTGTGTTCATAAAACATTATGCATCATGGTTTAGTTTCTTTTCTTTATGAAAGTTCTAAAAGGAACACCCTTTTTGAAAGGGTAGATTCGGCCATGGAGGGTACTAAGAGTACCTTGAATGATTTCTTATTTTTCTCCATGAATTGTGTCATGTTTATATGCATGAAATTTTGTGACAAATTTATCATATAGTTACCTATATGATTCGGCCATGTAGGGATATATGGCTACATGCATGGTTTAATTTTGTTTTCTTTAAGAAAGAATTAACAAAATTTGAATTGAAATTGTTTTTAAATTCGGCCAATGAGAAATTTAAGATTATGAATCTTGATGTTATTTTGATGTTTAAATGTTAAATGTCAAAATACATGTGAAAATGTTATGTGATAATATAATGTTTGTGTTTGCAAGTTTTGAACTTTTCAGGTACAAACAGGAAGGGGATGGTCATGGTGCCCGGATTTGAATTTTTTTGAATTTTAAATTTATGTGTAATCGCGCATTTTAATTTACAAGTATATTTGTAATTTAAATTTTGTAATTTTGTTCCTCCAAAGTGTTATGGAGTTTCTTTAATTATTTGTAATTAGAGAAATAGGCTAGTGGCGTATAGACGACAAGCGGCCGTTGCTTAAAGAAGCAAAAAGGACAAAAGCGCGAGCACCATGGCTATCTCAATATAAACTGTTTATATGTATGTATGATTAGAACGTCTAGTATGCATAAATTGGGCAAATCGCGTTTGTATGGTTATTATGTTTGTCCAATAACGACTAGTGTATACCGATAGATGTTTGACATAGGTAACGACTAGCATGATAACTTACAATATGCGTTTGATGGGACCTAATTAACCCCAAGATAAAAGGAACCCTTAAAAGGAATAAATAATTAAGCATATGATTATCTCCCACCACCAATGCTACTCAAAACTCTTCTACGTAGTGGTGCTCCACAACTCAGTTGGGACCCACTATTTCGTTGGGCTAGAGTAGTGTTTGAAGTGTAAGACACTTAGGGTGCTGGTTTAATGCTTAACTAAGACATAAGTTGCAGGCACAGCCGGACTTATGTGCTTAGGGTAATGGTGCTAGGTTGGTTGCATGAGATGCACCACTAAGTGACAAAGAGTTGTCAACCTAAAGTTAAGAGAGGGTATGAGATACTGTTGATAAAGATCAACCCTTTATTTAAATTAATCTTGCGGTCTCAGACGGAGGTTAAAATAAATAATCGCACTCTTAAACCCACTAAGGTAAAATCTAAAGTAGATTAACCCTAAGTCAAAAGGAAGGGTCATTGACTTAGATAAAATAGTGGGAGGGGCAAATTATTTCAAGTCTTTAATAATTTGCTTTTAACTACATAACCGTATATTAACTAAAACTATCTTTACATCCTTTTCAGCTTATAGTATGACTAATCCACTGTCACTGCGTTCAATACTCGATACGAATAAACTGACCGGTTCGAATTTTATGGACTGGTATCGGAACCTAAGAATAGTTCTAAGGGCCGAAAAGATTGCCTACGTTTTAGATGCTGTAATACCCGTAGCTCCACGGGAAGGGGAAGAAGGGTTTGCGGAATTTGATTTCGTAACCCATCAACAGCACTTGGATGACAATGTGATGGCAGTATGCATCATGTTGGCATCCATGTCGCCTGAACTGCAAAAGCAGCATGAGCATATGGATGCTCCCTCTATTATCGTACATCTCAAGGAGTTGTATGATATTAAAGGCAGGCATGAGAGGTATGAGGCCTCAAGAGAACTGTTCTCTTGTAGGATGACTGAGAGCATGTCTGTTGCCAGCCATGTTCTCAAGATGATCGGGCTGATTGAGAAGCTAGGAAACCTAGGCTTCATCATGGATGCCGAGCTAAGTAATGACTTAGTCCTCACCTCACTTCCACCTTCCTTCAGTCAATTCATCATGAATTACAATATGCATGGGATGCAAGTGAGCTTGCCTGAGTTGTTAAGCATGTTAACAACAGCTGAAGTGTCTATCAAGAAGGATAGGACACAGGCTCTTTTGATTGGTGGGCCTAGCAAGGCCAAGGGAAAGGGTAAGGAGCCTGCAAAAGGTGACCCCCTTAAGCCCAAAGGAAAATCCAAGAAGAAGAAGGGCAAGAAGAAGGGTAAGAAGGCACCTAAGGACAAGGGTGATGCTGAGTGCTTCCATTGTGGCAAGAAAGGCCACTGGAAGAGGAATTGTCCAGACTACCTGAACAATGTGAAGGACAAGAAGCATGGTGATGCTTCTGCCTCAGGTATTTTCATGATTGAGATAAATTATTCTTATGCTAATCCATCCTCATGGGTATTGGATACCGGATGTGGTTCTCATATCTGCAATATGTTGCAGGTACTTAGGAGCCCAAGGAGATTGGATAGAAACGAGGTGGATCTCCGCGTTGGTAATGGAGCAAGAGTTGCTGCTCATTCAGTTGGAGATGCTGACCTTATTTTGCCTACGGGCCTTTTATTGCATTTGAATAATTGTCTTTATGTTCCGCAAATTTCTAGAAACATTATTTCAATTTCTTGTTTAGAACAAGATGGATATACTTTCAGTATTAGGAATGGTACTTTTTCTATCATTTTGAATGATATGGTTTACGGTACTGCTTCTTTAATAAATGGATTGTATGTGTTGGAAATGGGAAATGAAGTGCTCAATATAGATGTGAAACGACCTAGGACGGATAATCAATCTTATCTTTGGCACTGTAGACTAGGGCACATAAATGAAACAAGATTGTCTAGGATGCATAGAGATGGATACCTGGACTCCATGGATTTGGAATCCTATGGACAGTGTGAATCTTGTCTAGCTGGGAAAATGATTCAACAAAAGCCCAAAGGGCTTGAGAGTCATAGGGCTAGTGAGTTATTAGAACTCATTCATACTGATGTATGTGGCCCAATGTCTATTGAGGCTAGAGGTGGATATTCTTATTTCATTACCTTTACAGATGACAAATCAAGATTTGGGTATATATACCTAATGAGATATAAATCTGAAGCTTTTGAAAAGTTCAAAGAGTTTAGGAATGAGGTGGAGAAACAGCGTGGCAAGATGATTAAGACATTACGATCAGATCGTGGTGGTGAATATTTGAGCCACGAGTTTCAGGGTTATCTGAGAGAAAATGGAATTCTCTACAATTTACCGCTCCTTACACACCACACCAAAACGGTGTCTCCGAAAGGAGAAACAGGACCTTGTTAGACATGGTTAGGTCTATGATGAGTGAGACTCAACTTCCAAAATCGTTTTGGGGATATGCCTTAGACACAGCGGCATACCTTCTAAATAGGGTACCGTCTAAATCTGTTCAGACCACACCATATGAGATATGGAGTGGTAAGAGACCCAACCTGAGTTACCTCAGGGTATGGGGATCGCCAGCTTATGTCAAAGCGTTGACATCAGACAAGCTTAGTGCTAAGAGTACTAAATGTCTATTTGTGGGGTATCCTAAAGGTACTAAGGGATACTACTTCTACTCCATGGAAGAACACAAAGTGTTTGTTTCAAAGAATGCTGAGTTCCTTGAGAAGGATTTGATCTCTCAAGGAGGCAGTGGGAGTAAGATTGATCTTGAAGAAGTGCAAGATCCACAAGAACAGATTGAGGAACCCGAGTCTGCTCCGCAGGCGACGTTCTCCAATGGAGAAGTAAACACACAACTCCGTAGACCTACGAGGGTCATCCATCCACCTGAAAGGTACGGGTTTGTGATTGAGAATCAGCAAACTGTTGAGGATGATGAACCAAGTAACTACGAGGAGGCGGTCAAAGATGTTGACTCCTCAAAATGGCTTGAAGCCATGGAATCTGAAATGGATTCGATGTATCAGAACAAGGTATGGACCTTGGTTCCTAAACCACAAGGAATAGTTCCTATTGGTAATAAATGGGTCTTTAAAAGAAAGACTGATGCAGATGGCAACGTTCAGACCAACAAAGCTAGGTTGGTGGCGAAAGGGTATCGTCAAAGACAAGGAGTTGACTATGATGAAACTTTTTCACCAGTTGCCATGATCAAATCTATTAGGATCATGCTTGCAATAGCAGCATACCACGACTATGAAATTTGGCAAATGGATGTCAAGACCGCCTTCTTGAATGGGTTCTTGAAGGAGGAAGTGTACATGACACAACCTGAAGGCTTTGAAAACAAAGATCAGGTGCATATGGTATGCAAACTACAAAGGTCAATATATGGGCTAAAGCAAGCATCAAGGAGTTGGAATATACGTTTTGATGAAGTCGTTAAGAGTAACGGTTTTATCAAGAACGAGGATGAACCTTGTGTTTACAGAAAGGTAAGTGGGAGTAATGTCGTCTTCCTAGTGCTTTATGTAGATGACATATTGCTAATAGGAAATGACATCCCCACATTAAAAATAACGAAAGAGTGGCTTTCAGAAAACTTTACCATGAAGGATTTGGGAGAGGCAGCCTTTATACTCGGTATAAAGATCTATAGAGATAGATCCAAGAGGCTGCTGGGTTTATCTCAATCCACGTACGTTGACAAGATGCTAAAGAGGTTTAGCATGGAAGGGTCGAAAAGGGGTTTTCTTCCTGTCAGTCATGGGGTACACCTATCAAGGGCTATGTGTCCTAAGTCACAGCCTGAGAAGGATCGCATGAGTGGAATTCCATACGCTTCGGCTATTGGATCCATCATGTATGCCATGATATGTACGAGACCAGATGTCTCATATGCTTTAAGCATTACGAGCAGATACCAGTCAGACCCTGGAGAGGGTCACTGGACGGCAGTCAAAACCATCCTTAAATACTTAAGAAGAACTAAGGATGCGTTTCTGGTCTATGGTGGGGTTAATGAGTTAACAGTGAAAGGGTTCACTGATGCCAGCTTTCAGAGTGACAAAGATGACTGCAAGTCACAGTCAGGATTCGTATTCACCTTAAATGGTGGGGCAGTGTCTTGGAAAAGTTCCAAGCAGGAGACAACAGCAGACTCAACGACAGAGGCTGAATACATAGCTGCTTCAGAAGCAGCTAAGGAGGCAGTGTGGATCAAGAAGTTCATAAATGAACTAAGGGTGGTTCCGAGCGTGGATGAGCCCATACAGTTGCTTTGCGACAACACTGGAGCCATCGCGCAGTCAAAGGAACCTAGGTCTCATCAAAGATCTAAACACGTGCTCCGCAGATATCATTTGATTAGAGAAATCATTGATAGGAATGATGTAAAAATGGATTATGTTCCCACAGACGATAACCTGGCCGATTCTCTGACAAAGGCTGTTTCTCAGAGAAAACATGATAGTCATTATGAGGCTTTGGGCATACGACTTAGGTCTGATTGGCTCTAGGCCAAGTGGGAGCTTGTTAGCATATGGGTGTCCTAGAGACAATCTTTTGATTAAATAAAAGGACACTAGATGTAGAACTTTATTTGTCGCAAATAAATGTAAGCACTATTTATTCAGTTTCATATTGTGTCTCGATATTACTGTTAATATTATATGAATGAACTGGATAAACCCCTTGGAATAGAACAGGTATCTCTTGAGTATCTGTGATGAGATCACGATCATGAGGATTCAAGGATATTGCATGTCTATTCCTAATTATATGTTCCTAGTCTAGAGACACTGAGTTTGGGGATCAGTGATCTCGAGTAAAGACTAGTACGACTTATCTACTTGTATATGGATACAAGGTAAAGACCTCATGAGCTGCAGATATGGAGATATCTTAGCTAAAGTCGTGGGTGGACCTATAAGAGTATAGCTCGCACTGAACAGACCCAAAAAGAGACTCTATAAGGAAATCTCACAGATAGTGTCATTAGAGTAATCTCTTTATGTTTGGGTATGTCTTTCCTTAGACCAGAAGTTATTACCTAGACTGTGTTCTTGAAGGCATGTTTTGATTGTATGCCTCGTCTTCCTGAAACATGGAGACTCATAGGTATACTGTTGGGCGTGTCCTTAAAGGGCACAGGGCTAGGGTAATAAGCTGAAGGAATTCGTCAAATCTCTGTGAGAGATTAGGTTATCTGTAAACCGGAGAAATCGGGATGACATTTACAGGGACTCGGGAATCTATGCATAGTAAAAGAGATCATGAGATGATCTGCCTTTAGAGTCAGTAAATTGAAGATTCCCTATTTCGAATAAAGCTTACCCTAAACCGCAGGGGTTGATACATTTCCTTACCCTAGGTTAATGGGAAGATAACCGAGACGAAGGGAAATACATACGGTAACCAAATATGTGCAATAGGTTGATCAAGTCATTAATCTGACTAGTTCTGGGGCAACAAAGCATTGCTAGTGCTCTGTGTTGTCATTAATTGGGTTGTGGGCTTGTTGGGCCCAAGCCCAGTTATGTCAGTAGCTAAGTTGGACCTAATGGGTCACACACTAACACCTTGTAGTTATGATGGACTAGCTTTAAAGGTATTGGGTCTAATAATGTTATTAGCCCAAGAAGCTGTTTGGAAGCCCACCTAAATGGGTGGGTGGTGCATGGAGTTTAGTAATGGGCTTGGATAGTCCAAGCCATTACTAATTAATTTAATTAGTTAAATTAATAATCAAATATTTGAATTTCGAATCTTGAATTTGAAATTTGAATTTAGAATTTGAATTTCGAGATTCGAATTTTGAATTTGAAATTTGAAATTTGAAATTTGAATTTTGAAATTTGAATTTGGATTTGAATTTTGAAATTCGAATTTTGAATTTGAAATTTGAAATTTTGAATTTTGAATTTTGAATTTGAATGTTTGAACGTTTGAATTCAAGTGTTTGAATTCGAATTTGAATTGGTTTTGAAAAGTTGTTTCATAACAAAAGGATAAGACAGGATCTTATTGGAGCATATTCCTTGGATGAAGAAGCATCTTTGGAGGCTCTCCCTAGGCTGTTTGGTGCATCACTTTTAAGTGATAAGAGTGTTATCTTATCACTTAAAACAAACCTCCATTCAGATTTGGTGGTTGAGGGAATCAGTGGGTAAGTTGATTCAAATTTTGAATGCAACTGCTCAATGTATTTGGACCCTTTATAGGGCTGAATTATGCGCATGAAAACTATATACTATATGATAGTTTATGAATTTAAGTTTAAATTAATTTGAATTTAAATTCATGTGGATAAGATTGGAGGTTGTTGGCAAAGTTTGTTTTGCAACAGCTCCACCTTATCACACTATTTCATGCATAACTTTCAAAGAAATTTGAAAGTTTGTTTTTCATTTTGAATGAATGAATTCCCTCCTCCTCTCCAAAGGGTGTGCATAAATAGACATGTTCCTCACCTTAGGTTTCATTGGAAAACCAAGCCAACTCTCCTCCATCTATGCACCATTTTGTAGGGTAGCTCAGTACACCTTTCCAAACAGGATACCTAGCCTCCACCTTCACCACTTGTGCGCATAGCAAGCCTCATTGTGGTGTTCATCTGGTGGCTTTCAAGAAAGAGTTCTTGCATCATAGACGAACGGTGGTGTGGATCACCATTAGAGGGTTTGAACCCTTCAAGCCTGACATCTCATCTCCCTGACTGATCAGGCCAAAACAAGGTAACATCATGCTGTCTTAAAGCATGAACCTATGTGTGCATGTATGTTCCGCAGTAAAAATTTTATTTTACACCTTACATGCATCGGCCTTCAAAGGCCAGTTTACTTTCAAGTGGTATCAGAGCCCGATTGCTTTACCATCGACGGGTGATGGTACCTTGTTTGTGAAAAGAGTCTTTCACGGTCAAAAATCTTTAAAGGGTTAAAGTTTAAATTCTGCATGTGGATTTTGAATCACAAATCCTTTAAATTGTTAAAGTTTTTGTTTTTATGAACATGAAAATTTGATTCTGTGTTCATAAAACATTATGCATCATGGTTTAGTTTCTTTTCTTTATGAAAGTTCTAAAAGGAACACCCTTTTTGAAAGGGTAGATTCGGCCATGGAGGGTACTAAGAGTACCTTGAATGATTTCTTATTTTTCTCCATGAATTGTGTCATGTTTATATGCATGAAATTTTGTGACAAATTTATCATATAGTTACCTATATGATTCGGCCATGTAGGGATATATGGCTACATGCATGGTTTAATTTTGTTTTCTTTAAGAAAGAATTAACAAAATTTGAATTGAAATTGTTTTTAAATTCGGCCAATGAGAAATTTAAGATTATGAATCTTGATGTTATTTTGATGTTTAAATGTTAAATGTCAAAATACATGTGAAAATGTTATGTGATAATATAATGTTTGTGTTTGCAAGTTTTGAACTTTTCAGGTACAAACAGGAAGGGGATGGTCATGGTGCCCGGATTTGAATTTTTTTGAATTTTAAATTTATGTGTAATCGCGCATTTTAATTTACAAGTATATTTGTAATTTAAATTTTGTAATTTTGTTCCTCCAAAGTGTTATGGAGTTTCTTTAATTATTTGTAATTAGAGAAATAGGCTAGTGGCGTATAGACGACAAGCGGCCGTTGCTTAAAGAAGCAAAAAGGACAAAAGCGCGAGCACCATGGCTATCTCAATATAAACTGTTTATATGTATGTATGATTAGAACGTCTATTATGCATAAATTGGGCAAATCGCGTTTGTATGGTTATTATGTTTGTCCAATAACGACTAGTGTATACCGATAGATGTTTGACATAGGTAACGACTAGCATGATAACTTACAATATGCGTTTGATGGGACCTAATTAACCCCAAGATAAAAGGAACCCTTAAAAGGAATAAATAATTAAGCATATGATTATCTCCCACCACCAATGCTACTCAAAACTCTTCTACGTAGTGGTGCTCCACAACTCAGTTGGGACCCACTATTTCGTTGGGCTAGAGTAGTGTTTGAAGTGTAAGACACTTAGGGTGCTGGTTTAATGCTTAACTAAGACATAAGTTGCAGGCACAGCCGGACTTATGTGCTTAGGGTAATGGTGCTAGGTTGGTTGCATGAGATGCACCACTAAGTGACAAAGAGTTGTCAACCTAAAGTTAAGAGAGGGTATGAGATACTGTTGATAAAGATCAACCCTTTATTTAAATTAATCTTGCGGTCTCAGACGGAGGTTAAAATAAATAATCGCACTCTTAAACCCACTAAGGTAAAATCTAAAGTAGATTAACCCTAAGTCAAAAGGAAGGGTCATTGACTTAGATAAAATAGTGGGAGGGGCAAATTATTTCAAGTCTTTAATAATTTGCTTTTAACTACATAACCGTATATTAACTAAAACTATCTTTACATCCTTTTCAGCTTATAGTATGACTAATCCACTGTCACTGCGTTCAATACTCGATACGAATAAACTGACCGGTTCGAATTTTATGGACTGGTATCGGAACCTAAGAATAGTTCTAAGGGCCAAAAAGATTGCCTACGTTTTAGATGCTGTAATACCCGTAGCTCCACGGGAAGGGGAAGAAGGGTTTGCGGAATTTGATTTCGTAACCCATCAACAGCACTTGGATGACAATGTGATGGCAGTATGCATCATGTTAGCATCCATGTCGCCTGAACTGCAAAAGCAGCATGAGCATATGGATGCTCCCTCTATTATCGTACATCTCAAGGAGTTGTATGATATTAAAGGCAGGCATGAGAGGTATGAGGCCTCAAGAGAACTGTTCTCTTGTAGGATGACTGAGAGCATGTCTGTTGGTAGCCATGTTCTCAAGATGATCGGGCTGATTGAGAAGCTAGGAAACCTAGGCTTCATCATGGATGCCGAGCTAAGTAATGACTTAGTCCTCACCTCACTTCCACCTTCCTTCAGTCAATTCATCATGAATTACAATATGCATGGGATGCAAGTGAGCTTGCCTGAGTTGTTAAGCATGTTAACAACAGCTGAAGTGTCTATCAAGAAGGATAGGACACAGGCTCTTTTGATTGGTGGGCCTAGTAAGGCCAAGGGAAAGGGTAAGGAGCCTGCAAAAGGTGACCCCCTTAAGCCCAAAGGAAAACCCAAGAAGAAGAAGGGCAAGAAGAAGGGTAAGAAGGCACCTAAGGACAAGGGTGATGCTGAGTGCTTCCATTGTGGCAAGAAAGGCCACTGGAAGAGGAATTGTCCAGACTACCTGAACAATGTGAAGGACAAGAAGCATGGTGATGCTTCTGCCTCAGGTATTTTCATGATTGAGATAAATTATTCTTATGCTAATCCATCCTCATGGGTATTGGATACCGGATGTGGTTCTCATATCTGCAATATGTTGCAGGTACTTAGGAGCCCAAGGAGATTGGATAGAAACGAGGTGGATCTCCGCGTTGGTAATGGAGCAAGAGTTGCTGCTCATTCAGTTGGAGATGCTGACCTTATTTTGCCTACGGGCCTTTTATTGCATTTGAATAATTGTCTTTATGTTCCGCAAATTTCTAGAAACATTATTTCAATTTCTTGTTTAGAACAAGATGGATATACTTTCAGTATTAGGAATGGTACTTTTTCTATCATTTTGAATGATATGGTTTACGGTACTGCTTCTTTAATAAATGGATTGTATGTGTTGGAAATGGGAAATGAAGTGCTCAATATAGATGTGAAACGACCTAGGACGGATAATCAATCTTATCTTTGGCACTGTAGACTAGGGCACATAAATGAAACAAGATTGTCTAGGATGCATAGAGATGGATACCTGGACTCCATGGATTTGGAATCCAATGGACAGTGTGAATCTTGTCTAGCTGGGAAAATGATTCAACAAAAGCCCAAAGGGCTTGAGAGTCATAGGGCTAGTGAGTTATTAGAACTCATTCATACTGATGTATGTGGCCCAATGTCTATTGAGGCTAGAGGTGGATATTCTTATTTCATTACCTTTACAGATGACAAATCAAGATTTGGGTATATATACCTAATGAGATATAAATCTGAAGCTTTTGAAAAGTTCAAAGAGTTTAGGAATGAGGTGGAGAAACAGCGTGGCAAGATGATTAAGACATTACGATCAGATCGTGGTGGTGAATATTTGAGCCACGAGTTTCAGGGTTATCTGAGAGAAAATGGAATTCTCTCACAATTTACCGCTCCTTACACACCACACCAAAACGGTGTCTCCTAAAGGAGAAACAGGACCTTGTTAGACATGGTTAGGTCTATGATGAGTGAGACTCAACTTCCAAAATCGTTTTGGGGATATGCCTTAGACACAGCGGCATACCTTCTAAATAGGGTACCGTCTAAATCTGTTCAGACCACACCATATGAGATATGGAGTGGTAAGAGACCCAACCTGAGTTACCTCAGGGTATGGGGATCGCCAACTTATGTCAAAGCGTTGACATCAGACAAGCTTAGTGCTAAGAGTACTAAATGTCTATTTGTGGGGTATCCTAAAGGTACTAAGGGATACTACTTCTACTCCATGGAAGAACACAAAGTGTTTGTTTCAAAGAATGCTGAGTTCCTTGAGAAGGATTTGATCTCTCAAGGAGGCAGTGGGAGTAAGATTGATCTTGAAGAAGTGCAAGATCCACAAGAACAGATTGAGGAACCCGAGTCTGCTCCGCAGGCGACGTTCTCCAATGGAGAAGTAAACACACAACTCCGTAGACCTACGAGGGTCATCCATCCACCTGAAAGGTACGGGTTTGTGATTGAGAATCAGCAAACTGTTGAGGATGATGAACCAAGTAACTACGAGGAGGCGGTCAAAGATGTTGACTCCTCAAAATGGCTTGAAGCCATGGAATCTGAAATGGATTCGATGTATCAGAACAAGGTATGGACCTTGGTTCCTAAACCACAAGGAATAGTTCCTATTGGTAATAAATGGGTCTTTAAAAGAAAGACTGATGCAGATGGCAACGTTCAGACCTACAAAGCTAGGTTGGTGGCGAAAGGGTATCGTCAAAGACAAGGAGTTGACTATGATGAAACTTTTTCACCAGTTGCCATGATCAAATCTATTAGGATCATGCTTGCAATAGCAGCATACCACGACTATGAAATTTGGCAAATGGATGTCAAGACCGCCTTCTTGAATGGGTTCTTGAAGGAGGAAGTGTACATGACACAACCTGAAGGCTTTGAAAACAAAGATTAGGTGCATATGGTATGCAAACTACAAAGGTCAATATATGGGCTAAAGCAAGCATCAAGGAGTTGGAATATACGTTTTGATGAAGTCGTTAAGAGTAACGGTTTTATCAAGAACGAGGATGAACCTTGTGTTTACAGAAAGGTAAGTGGGAGTAATGTCGTCTTCCTAGTGCTTTATGTAGATGACATATTGCTAATAGGAAATGACATCCCCACATTAAAAATAACGAAAGAGTGGCTTTCAGAAAACTTTACCATGAAGGATTTGGGAGAGGCAGCCTTTATACTCGGTATAAAGATCTATAGAGATAGATCCAAGAGGCTGCTGGGTTTATCTCAATCCACGTACGTTGACAAGATGCTAAAGAGGTTTAGCATGGAAGGGTCGAAAAGGGGTTTTCTTCCTGTCAGTCATGGGGTACACCTATCAAGGGCTATGTGTCCTAAGTCACAGCCTGAGAAGGATCGCATGAGTGGAATTCCATACGCTTCGGCTATTGGATCCATCATGTATGCCATGATATGTACGAGACCAGATGTCTCATATGCTTTAAGCATTACGAGCAGATACCAGTCAGACCCTGGAGAGGGTCACTGGACGGCAGTCAAAACCATCCTTAAATACTTAAGAAGAACTAAGGATGCGTTTCTGGTCTATGGTGGGGTTAATGAGTTAACAGTGAAAGGGTTCACTGATGCCAGCTTTCAGAGTGACAAAGATGACTGCAAGTCACAGTCAGGATTCGTATTCACCTTAAATGGTGGGGCAGTGTCTTGGAAAAGTTCCAAGCAGGAGACAACAGCAGACTCAACGACAGAGGCTGAATACATAGTTGCTTCAGAAGCAGCTAAGGAGGCAGTGTGGATCAAGAAGTTCATAAATGAACTAAGGGTGGTTCCGAGCGTGGATGAGCCCATACAGTTGCTTTGCGACAACACTGGAGCCATCGTGCAGTCAAAGGAACCTAGGTCTCATCAAAGATCTAAACACGTGCTCCGCAGATATCATTTGATTAGAGAAATCATTGATAGGAATGATGTAAAAATGGATTATGTTCCCACAGACGATAACCTGGCCGATTCTCTGACAAAGGCTGTTTCTCAGAGAAAACATGATAGTCATTATGAGGCTTTGGGCATACGACTTAGGTCTGATTGGCTCTAGGCCAAGTGGGAGCTTGTTAGCATATGGGTGTCCTAGAGACAATCTTTTGATTAAATAAAAGGACACTAGATGTAGAACTTTATTTGTCGCAAATAAATGTAAGCACTATTTATTCGGTTTCATATTGTGTCTCGATATTACTGTTAATATTATATGAATGAACTGGATAAACCCCTTGGAATAGAACAGGTATCTCTTGAGTATCTGTGATGAGATCACGATCATGAGGATTCAAGGATATTGCATGTCTATTCCTAATTATATGTTCCTAGTCTAGAGACACTGAGTTTGGGGATCAGTGATCTCGAGTAAAGACTAGTACGACTTATCTACTTGTATATGGATACAAGGTAAAGACCTCATGAGTTACTGATATGGAGATATCTTAGCTAAAGTCGTGGGTGGACCTATAAGAGTATAGCTCGCACTGAACAGACCCAAAAAGAGACTCTATAAGGAAATCTCACAGATAGTGTCATTAGAGTAATCTCTTTATGTTTGGGTATGTCTTTCCTTAGACCAGAAGTTATTACCTAGACTGTGTTCTTGAAGGCATGTTTTGATTGTATGCCTCGTCTTCCTGAAACATGGAGACTCATAGGTATACTGTTGGGCGTGTCCTTAAAGGGCACAGGGCTAGGGTAATAAGCTGAAGGAATTCGTCAAATCTCTGTGAGAGATTAGGTTATCTGTAAACCGGAGAAATCGGGATGACATTTACAGGGACTCGGGAATCTATGCATAGTAAAAGAGATCATGAGATGATCTGCCTTTAGAGTCAGTAAATTGAAGATTCCCTATTTCGAATAAAGCTTACCCTAAACCGCAGGGGTTGATACATTTCCTTACCCTAGGTTAATGGGAAGATAACCGAGACGAAGGGAAATACATACGGTAACCAAATATGTGCAATAGGTTGATCAAGTCATTAATCTGACTAGTTCTGGGGCAACAAAGCATTGCTAGTGCTCTGTGTTGTCATTAATTGGGTTGTGGGCTTGTTGGGCCCAAGCCCAGTTATGTCAGTAGCTAAGTTGGACCTAATGGGTCACACACTAACACCTTGTAGTTATGATGGACTAGCTTTAAAGGTATTGGGTCTAATAATGTTATTAGCCCAAGAAGCTGTTTGGAAGCCCACCTAAATGGGTGGGTGGTGCATGGAGTTTAGTAATGGGCTTGGATAGTCCAAGCCATTACTAATTAATTTAATTAGTTAAATTAATAATCAAATATTTGAATTTCGAATCTTGAATTTGAAATTTGAAATTTGAATTTAGAATTTGAATTTCGAGATTCGAATTTTGAATTTGAAATTTGAAATTTGAAATTTGAATTTTGAAATTTGAATTTGGATTTGAATTTTGAAATTCGAATTTTGAATTTGAAATTTGAAATTTTGAATTTTGAATTTTGAATTTGAATGTTTGAACGTTTGAATTCAAGTGTTTGAATTCGAATTTGAATTGGTTTTGAAAAGTTGTTTCATAACAAAAGGATAAGACAGGATCTTATTGGAGCATATTCCTTGGATGAAGAAGCATCTTTGGAGGCTCTCCCTAGGCTGTTTGGTGCATCACTTTTAAGTGATAAGAGTGTTATCTTATCACTTAAAACAAACCTCCATTCAGATTTGGTGGTTGAGGGAATCAGTGGGTAAGTTGATTCAAATTTTGAATGCAACTGCTCAATGTATTTGGACCCTTTATAGGGCTGAATTATGCGCATGAAAACTATATACTATATGATAGTTTATGAATTTAAGTTTAAATTAATTTGAATTTAAATTCATGTGGATAAGATTGGAGGTTGTTGGCAAAGTTTGTTTTGCAACAGCTCCACCTTATCACACTATTTCATGCATAACTTTCAAAGAAATTTGAAAGTTTGTTTTTCATTTTGAATGAATGAATTCCCTCCTCCTCTCCAAAGGGTGTGCATAAATAGACATGTTCCTCACCTTAGGTTTCATTGGAAAACCAAGCCAACTCTCCTCCATCTATGCACCATTCTGTAGGGTAGCTCAGTACACCTTTCCAAACAGGATACCTAGCCTCCACCTTCACCACTTGTGCGCATAGCAAGCCTCATTGTGGTGTTCATCTGGTGGCTTTCAAGAAAGAGTTCTTGCATCATAGACGAACGGTGGTGTGGATCACCATTAGAGGGTTTGAACCCTTCAAGCCTGACATCTCATCTCCCTGACTGATCAGGCCAAAACAAGGTAACATCATGCTGTCTTAAAGCATGAACCTATGTGTGCATGTATGTTCCGCAGTAAAATTTTTATTTTACACCTTACATGCATCGGCCTTCAAAGGCCAGTTTAGTACACCTTTCCAAACAGGATACCTAGCCTCCACCCTCACCACTTGTGCGCATAGTAAGCCTCATTGTGGTGTTCATCTGGTGGCTTTCAAGAAAGAGTTCTTGCATCATAGACGAACGGTGGTGTGGATCACCATATGGGCTCCAAGAATTCATTAAAAATCAATCCTTCCATAAAACCCAACAAAACATAGAGGGGGTGTTGGATAAATTTAAGCATGAATACTTGGAAAAAACCAGATCAAAATTCCATACCTGGGTACGATTTTCCATTTTTTCATGCATATAAGCCTATTATAGGCTCCTAAAAGTAATTAAACTCAATCCTTCCATGAATTCCAATGAAACTTGGAGGGGGTGTTGGATATATTTAAGCGTGGATGCTTGCAAAAAATTAGATCAAAATTCCATGCCTGGTTACGATTTTCCATTTTTTCATGCATGTAAGCCTATTATAGGCTCCAAGAATTCATTAAAAACAATCATTCCTTAAAATCCAATGAAACTTGGAGGTGGTGTTGGATATATTTAAGCAAGTATGCTTGCAAAAAACCAGATCAAAATTTGATGTCTGGGTACGATTTTCCATTTATTCATGCATGTAAACCTATTATAGGCTCCAAAAATTCATTAAAAATCAATCCTTCCATGAAATCCATTGAAACTTGGAGGAGCTGTTGGATATATTTAAGCGTGGATGCATGCAAAAAACAGATCAAAATTTCATGTCTGGGTACGATTTTCCATTTTTTCATACATGTATGCCTATTATAGGCTCCAAAAATTCATTAAAAATCAATCTCTCCATGAAATCCAATGAAACTTGGTGGGGGTGTTGGATATATTTAAGCGTAGATGTTTGCAAAAAATCAGATCAAAATTCCATGTCTGGATACGATTTTCCATTTTTTTCATGCATGTAAGCCTATTATAGGCTCCAAAAATTCACTAAAAATCAATTCTTCCATGAAAACCAATGAAACTTGGAGAGGTTTTTTGGTATATTTAAGCCTGGATGCTCGCAAAAAATTAGATTAAAATTCCATGCCTGCGTACGATTTTTAATTTTTTCATGCATGTAAGCCTATTATATTTAAGCGTGAATGCTTGCAAAAAACCAGATCAAGATTCGATGCCTGGGTACGATTTTCCATTTTTTCATGCATGTAAGCCTATTTATTATATAGGCTCCAAGAATTCATTAAAAATCAATCCTTCCATGAAATCCAACAAAACTTAGAGGGGGTGTTGGATATATTTAAGCATGAATACTTGGAAAAAAACCAGATCAAAATTCCATGCCTGGGTACGATTTTCCATTTTTCATGCATGTAAGCCTATTATAGGCTCCTAAAATTAATTAAAATCAATTCTTCCATGAAATCCAATGAAACTTGGAGGGGGTGTTGGATATATTTAAGCGTGGATGCTTGCAAAAAATCAAATCAAAATTAGATGCCTAGGTACGATTTTCCATTTTTTCATGCATGTAAGCCTATTATATTTAAGGGTGGATGCTTGCAAAAAAACCAGATCAAAATTCTATTACTGGGTACGATTTTCCATTTTTTTCATGCATGTAAGCCTATTATAGGCTCCAAAAATTCATTAAAAATCAATCCTTCCATGAAATCCAATGAAACTTGGAGGAGGTGTTGGATATATTTAAGCGTGGATGCGTGCAAAAAACCAGATCAAAATTCCATGTCTGGGTACGATTTTCCAATTTTTCATGCATGTAAGACTATTATAGGCTCCAAAAATTCATTAAAAATTAATCCCTCCTTGAAACCCAATGAAACTTGGACGGGGTGTTGGCTATATTTAAGCATGGTTGCTTGCAAAAAATCAGATCAAAATTCCATGTCGGGTTACGATTTACCATTTTTTTCATGCATGTAAGCCTATTATAGGCTCCAAAAATTCATTTAAAATCAATCCTTCCATGAAATCCAAAGAAACTTGGAGGGGGTGTTGGATATATTTAAGCGTGGATGCTTATAAAAAATCATATTAAAATTCGATGCTTGGGTACGATTTTCATTCTTTCATGCATGTAAGCCTATTATAGGCTCCAAAAATTCATTAAAAATCAATCCTTCCATGAAATCCAATGAGACTTGGAGGGGGTGTTGGAGATATTTAAGCATGGATGCTTGCAAAAAACCAGATAAAAATTCCATGTCTGGGTATGATTTTCCATTTTTTCATGCATGTAAGCCTATTATATTTAAGCGTGGATGCTTGCAAAAAATCAGATCAAAATTCTATGTCGGGTTACGATTTTCCATTTTTTTCATGCATGTAAGCCTAATATAGGCTCCAAAAATTCATTAAAAATCTATCCTTCCACGAAGTAGATTGAAACTTGTAGGGGATGTTGGATATATTTAAGCGTAGATGCTTGCAAAAAACCAGATCAAAATTCCATTCCTGAGTAAGATTTTCCATTTTTTCACGCATGTAAGCCTATAGGCTCCAAAAATTCATTAAAGATCAATCCTTCCATGAAATCCAATGAAACATGGAGGGGCTGTTGGATATATTTAAGCGCGGATGCTTGCAAAAAACTAGATCAAAATTTCATGCCTGGTACGATTTTCCATTTTTTCAAGCATGTAAGCCTATTATAGGCTCAAACAATTCATTTAAAATCAATCCCTCCATGAAATCCAATGACACTTGGAGGGGTGTTGGATATATTTAAGCGTGGATGCTTGCAAGAAATCAGATCAATATTCCATGCCTGGGTACGATTTTCCATTATTTCATGCATGTAAGGCTATTATATTTAAGCATGGATGCTTGCAAAATACCAGATCAAAATTCGATGCTTGGGGACGATTTTCCATTTTTTCATGCATGTAAGCCTATTATAGGCTCCAAAAATTAATTAAAAATCAATTCTTCCATGAAATCCAATGAAACTTGGAGGGGGTGTTAGATATATTTATGCATGAATACTTGCAAAAAACCAGATCAAAATCTCATGCCTGGGTACGATTTTCCATTTTTTCATGCATATAAGCCTATTATAGGCTCCAAAAATTCATTAAAAATCAATCCTTCCAAGAAATTCAATAAAACTCGCAGAGGGTGTTGGATATATTTAAGCGTGGATGCTTGCAAAAAACCAGATCGAAATCCCAAGTCTGGGTATGATTTTCCATTTTTCCATGCATGTAAGCATATTATAGGCTCCAAGAATTCGCTAAAAATCAATCCTTCCATGAAATCCAATGAAACATGGAGGGGGTTTTGGGTATATTTAAGCATGGATTCTCGCAAAAAATAAGATCAAAATTCCATGCCTTCGTACGTTTTTTCATTTTTTTCGTGCATGTAAACGTGGATGCTTGCAAAAAATCAGATCAAAATTCGATGCCTGAGTACGATTTTCCATTTTTTTCATGCATGTAAGCCTATTATAGGATCCAAAAATTCACTAAAAATCAATCCTTAAATGAGATCCAATGAAACTTGGAGGGGGTGTTGGCTATATTTAAGCATGGATGCTTGCAAAAAATCAGATCAAAATTCCATGCCTGGGTACGATTTTCCAATTTTTCATGCATGTAAGCCTATAGGCCCCAAAAATTCATTAAAAATCAATCCTTCCATGAAATCCAATGAAACATGGAGGGGGTGTTAGATATATTTAAGTGTGAATGTTTGCAAAAAACTAGATCAAAATTTCATGCCTGGGTACGATTTTCCATTTTTCATGTATATAAAAATTATTTAAAAATTCATTAAAAATTAATCCTTCCATGAAATCCAATGAGACTTAGATGGGGTGTTGAATATATTTATGCACGGATGCTCGCAAAAAATGAGATCAAAATTCGATTCCTGGGTATTATTTTCCATTTTTTCAAGCATGTAAGCCTATTATAGGCTCCAAAATTTACTAAAAATCAATCATTCAATGAAATCCAATGAAACTTAGAGGGAGTTTTGGATATATTTAAGTATGGATGCTCGCAAAAAATCAGATCAAAATTCCATACCTGGTTATGATTTTCCATTTTTCATGCATTTGAGCCTATTATAGGCTCCAAAATTTATTAAAAATCAATCATTCCATGAAATCCAATGAAACTTGGAGGGGATGTTGGATATATTTAAGCATGAATGCTTGCAAAAAAACCAGATCAAAATTCGATGTCTGGGTATGATTTTCTATTTATTCATGCATGTAAGCCTATTATAGGCTCCAAAAATTCATTAAAAATCAATCCTTCCATGAAATCTAATGAAACTTAGAGGGGGTGTGGGATACATTTAAGGGTGGATGCTTGCAAAAAATCAGATCAAAATTTCATGCCTGGGTTCAATTTTCCATTTTTTCATGTATGTAAGCATATCCAAAAATTCATTAAAAATCAATCCTTCCATGAAATCCATTGAAACTTGGAGGGGGTGTTGGATATATTTAAGCATGGATGCTCGCAATAAATCATATCAAAATTCCATGCCTGGGTACGATTTTCCATTGTTTCAAACATGTAAGCCTATTATATATAAGCGTGGATGCTTGCAAAAAATCAGATCAAAATTCAATGACTGGGTACGATTTTCCATTTTTTCATGCATGTAAGCCTATTATAGGCTTCGAAAATTAATTAAAATCAATCCTTCCATGAAATCCAATGAAACTTGGAGGGGTGTTGGATATATTTAAGCATGAATGCTTGCAAAAAATCTGATCAAAATTCCATGCCTGGGTACTATTTTCTATTTTTTTCATGCATGTAAGCCTATTATAGGCTCCAAGAATTTGTTAAAAATAAATCCTTCCATGAAATCCAATTAAACTATGAGGGGGTGTTGGATATATTTAAGTGTGGATGCTTGCAAAAAACCAGATCAAAATTTCACGTCTGGGTACGATTTTCTATTTTTTCATGCATGTAAGCCTCTTATAGGCTCCAAAAATTCACTAAAAATCAATTCTTCCATGAAAACCAAAGAAACATGGACGCGGTTTTCGGTATATTTAAGCATGGATGCTCGCAAAAAATCAGATCAAAATTTCATGCCTGCGTATGATTTTTCATTTTACCATGCATGTAAGCCTATTATATTTAAGCGTGGAAGCTTGCAAAAAACCAGATCAAAATTCGATTCCTGGGTACAATTTTCCATTTTTTCATGCATGTAAGTCGATTATAGGCTCCAAAAATTCACTAAAAATCAATCCTTCCATGAAATCCAATGAAACTTGGAGGGGATTTCGGGTATATTTAAGCATGGATGCTAACAAAATATAAGATCAAAATTCCATGCCTGGGTACGTTTTTCCATTTTTTCATGCATGTAAGCCTATAGGTTCCAAAAATTCATTAAAAGTCAATCCTTCCATAAAGTCCAATGAAACTTGGAGGGGGTGTTGGATATATTTAAGTGTGGATGCTCGCAAAAAATAAGATTAAAATTCCATACCTGGTTATGATTTTCCATTTTTTCATAAATGTAAAAATTAATTAAAAATTCATTAAAAATTAATCCTTCCATGAAATCCAATGAAACTTGGAGGGGGTGTTGGATATATTTAAGCATGGATGCTAGCAAAGAATCATATCAAAATTCGATGTCTGGGTATGATTTTCTATTTTTTCATGCATGTAAGCCTATTATAGGCTCCAAAATTTATTAAAAATAATCCTTCCATGAAATCCAATGAAACTTTGAAGGGGTGTTGGATATATTTAAGCATGGATGCTTGCAAAAAACCAGATCAAAATTGGATTCCTGGGTATGATTTTCTAATTATTCATGCATGTAAGCCTATTATAGGCTCCAAATATTCTTTAAAAATCAATCCTTCCATGAAATCCAATGAAACTTAAAGGGGGTTTTGGATATATTTAAGGGTGGCTGCTTGCGAAAAATCAGATCAAGATTCCATGCCAGGGTACGATTTTCCATTTTTTTCATGCATGTAAGCCTATTATATTTAAGCGTGGATTCTTGCAAAAAGACCAGATAAAAATTCCATGACTGGGTACGATTTTCCATTTTATTAATGCATGTAAGCCTATTATAGGCTCCAAAGATTCATTAAAAATCAATCTTTCCATAAAATCCAATGAAACTTGGAGGGGGTGTTGGAATTATTTAAGCGTGGATGCTTGCAAAAAATCAGATCAAAATTCCATGCCCGGGTACGATTTTCCATTTTTTTCATGCATGTAAGTCTATTATAGGCTCCAAATATTCATTAAAAATCAATTCTTCCATGAAATCCAATGAAATTTGGAGGGGGTGTTGGATATATTTGAGCAAGGATGCTCGCGAAAAACAAGATCAAAATTACATGCCTGGGTACGATTTTCCATTTTTTTCATGCATGTAAGCCTATTATAGGCTCCAAATATTCATTAAAAATCAATCCTTCCATGAAATCCAATGAAACTTGGAGGAGCGTGGATGCTTGCAAAAAATCAAATCAAAATTCCATTCCTGGGTACGATTTTCCATTTTTTCATACATGTAAGCCTATTATATTTAAGCGTGGATGCTTGCAAAAAACTTGATCAAAATTCCATGACTGGGTACGATTTTCTATTTTTTCATGTGTGTAAGCCTATTATAGGCTCCAAAAATTCATTAAAAATCAATCTTTCCATGAAATCCAATGAAACTTGGAGCAGGTGTTGGATATATTTAAGCGTAGATGCTTGAAAAAACCAGATCAAAATTCCATGTGTGGGTACGATTTTCCATTTTTTCATGCATGTAAGCCTATTATTGGCTCCAAAAATTCATTAAAAATCAATCCCTCCATGAAATCCATTGAAACTTGGATGGGTGTTGTATATATTTAAGCGTGGATACTTGCAAAAAATAAGATCAAAATTCCATAATCAATTTGGGATTTTTATTCCTTTGATTTTTTTAATTTGGTATTTATTTCATGGTATTTACCAATAGGGGTCATCAAGTGACGCAAGGGGGACCCAGCGGCACTGAGTGTCGTGACCCTCCCCCCGCGTCACTCACATTCTTTTATTTTTTTAATTGAGTTACGCCTCCTCCCCTGTGGCACTCACAGGATTGTGGCAAGTGGCAAAATCTTGTTAATCTCGTTAACGTAAAACTTCGGAAGGCTATAACTTTTGACTCGGGTAACCAAATCAGATGATTTTTTTTTGATTTCACATAGCTTTTTGAGATCTACGCAATGACACCTCATTTGACATATTTTATCTTAAATTAACATAGTTCAAATTTGCAACAATAGTTCCACTTTTTTTACAGATTTGAACTATGTTTGTGAGAGATAAAATATGTCAAATGAGGTTTCGTTACATAGATCTCAAAGTTATGTGAAATCAAAAAAAAAATCATCTGATAAACCCGAGTCAAAAGTTCTGGCCTTCCGAAGTTTTAGGGTAACGAGATTAACAAGATTGTGCCACTTGGCACAATCCTGTGAGTGCCCCAGGGGAGGGAGACGTCACCCAATTGAAAAAAGGAGAGAAAAAGAAATGTGTGAGTGACGCGAGGGGAGGGTCGCGGAACTAAGTGACGCAGGATCCCCCTCGTGTCACTAAATGACCCCCTTGGTAAATACTGTGAATCAAATACCAAATTGATAAATTAAAACCTCGGAAAACCCCAATTGGTGAAAGAACCTCTCTTTTTCTCCACAATCTGAATTTTTTTCTTTGCTTTGTGTATTGTAATGTATATTGCCTTTAATAACACAACAATGGCTCATGGAGTATTGGTCAAATATACTGATAGTATGCTAACTTCTATGATAAATCATAGATTTTATTTGAGCCTAAAATTTCATGTTATGCCAATGGATATATATTAATAATATGACATCTTAGAAGGTGTAAATACCATGTGCATTTCTTTTAAATAATATTAAAAAAAAATGTATATGACCAGGAGAAAATGATTGCCTATGCTAAAGCCATACATTTTCTGAAAAAACCGAGAGCATTTTTCTTACAACCGTAGTTATAACTTCTACTAAAAGATTAACATTTGAAAAAAAAATTCTTTTATTTTCAAACACACATCACAAAAAATGCTCCATTTTAATTGATTCATCTTTTTAAGTGAGTGATGTGTTGGGCCCTCCTTCAATACTAAGCCCATTTTATGGGTTTTCCTAAAATACCCCTAACCCTATTTTCACCTCCTATAAATACTCATTAGTTGGGGTGGAGGCTAGGTCAGAGGAGATGATTTTGTTTGAGAGAAATTTTGAGAAAAATTGTTTGATTGTTTGAGCAAAGCTTTATGCTTTGCATTTGAGAGATCTCTAGGCAGTTTTTTGAGAGAAACATCTTTAGGATAGTTTGATTATCACCATTGTTGGAGAGGTTGAGTTAACCATCACATTGGTGCATTTGATTCTTGTAATTATTTTCATAGTGGATTTTGATCTGGACTAGGTCCCGTGGTTTTTACTTCTTCATTGGAGAAGGTTTTCCACGTTAAAATTTGGTTGTGTTCTTCTTCTCTCTCTCCTATCTATTTTTGATTTTTCGCTGCACTGCCGACCTGGTGATATACAGGCCGAGGTATTGCCGAGATTCGAGCTCCAGATCTTGTTGATTGACTTCCGCACTTAAGGCTTCCTAGCCGAGTTTGAGGGAACCGAGTTCCTAACAGTGGTATCAGAGCCCGAGTTCAACGGGTTCTGAGGGAGACGAGATGGAGACCAGTGGCATAACCCATGATGGAGACATGTTCAAGCTGATTGCAGCTAATTTCACCTATTGGAAACCGATGATGGAAGATCATCTCTACTGCAAAGATTTGCATGAGCCCATTATCCTTGATGAGAGACCGGCAGGCAAAACCGACAAGGAGTGGGAGATTCTGAGTCGTAAGGCGGTAGCTACGATCAGAAAATATATTGACAAGAGCCTTTTTAAGCACCTGTCCGAGTTCACGAATGCATATGAGTTGTGGACAAAGTTGGAGTCCTTGATTCAGAAAAAGACTCCCAGGAACAAAGCACACCTAGTTCGCCGACTTGTGAAGCTGGAATACAAGGACAGCATGAGCATGATAGAACACTTGAACACCTATAAAGGTATTGTGAATCAGCAGTCAAAAGCTGATATGAAAATTGATGAAGAACTGCAGGCATTGTTGTTGTTTAGCTCGCTGCCAGAAAGCTGGGATACTCTGGTGGTGACTTTGAATAATTCGACTCCAGATGGAAAGTTGCAAATAGATGTCGTGATAGATAACCTCCTGGGCGAAGAATCCAGGAGAAAAGAACGAGGTACATTGAGCACGTATGAGGCCAACGTTGCTGAGAACAAAGGGAAATCCGACTCCCGGGGTAGAAGCAAGAGCTGGGGTCGAGATCGTGATAGAAGAGGAAAGTCCAGAGGTCGGTCAAAGCTGAAATATGAGTTGAAATGCTTTTACTATGGAAAGATAGGTCATAAGAAGCCGAACTGCTGGACCTTGCAGAATGATGAGAAGAACAGCTCTGTAAAGCCGGATCAGATTATTCCCAAGAAGAGGGAAGACAAGAGTACCACTGCGGTGGCTGCCACTCCTGATGCCGAGATATTCCTTCTAGGTGAGGATAATTATTTGAATAATGCATATGATGATTGCACCTGGATTGTTGACTCTGGTGCCTCCTTCCACGTTACTCAACACAAAGTTTTTTTCTCCTCTTACCGAGGTGGTGATTTTGGAGTCGTGAAGATGGGAAATCAAGTGACCAGCAAGATTGTTAGTGTCGGTGATGTAACTCTGACCACGAATGTCTGATGTCGACTTGTTTTGAAAGATGTAAGGCATGTTCCTGACATGCGATTGAACCTAGTCTCGGTAGGAAAACTTGACGATGTCGGGTTAGTGAACTACTTTAGTAGTGTTAGATGGAAGCTGGCCAAGGGAAACTTGGTCGTGGCCCGAGGTAAGAAGGAAGGTTCCTTGTACGTGATGCAAGGAAAAATAAATGGAAGAGAAGCCAATTCTGTCCGATATGAACCGAGCTTGGAGCTATGGCACAAGCGCCTCGGCCACATGAGCATGAAAGGGCTCGAGATCCTTCACAAGAAAGGATTACTGACCGGGTTGAAAGGCCAAGCATCGGAAAGTTGCACGCACTGCCTAGCTGGAAAGCAGCACCGGGTTTCTTTCGTGAAACCGGATCAGCCCAGAAGACGCAGGTATATTCTTGACCTCGTCCATACTGATGTTTGCTCCATGTCGAAAAAATCTCTTGGAGGAGCTCAGTATTTTGTTTCATTTATTGATGACCATTCCCGCAAAGTGTGGGTTTATTTGCTGAAATCTAAAGACCAGGTACTCCAATCCTTTAAAGAATTCCATGCTATGGTTGAAAGGGAGACTGGCAAGAAATTGAAGGTGGTCCGATCTGACAATGGTGGTGAGTATTGCAGTCCTTTTAATGCATATTGCAGAGTGGCCGGGATCCGACTTGAGAAGACGCCCCCCAAAACTCCACAATTGAATGGACTTGCTGAGAGGATGAACAGGACTATTGAAGAGAAAGTCCGAAGTATGCTATCCAATGTCGGATTGCCGAAATCATTCTGGGGAGAAGCCATCAAAACTGCTGTTGACTTGATCAACCTCTCACCATCACGGCCACTTGAAGGAGAAATTCCAGAAGAAGTCTGGACGGGTCGGAAAGCGGCCTATAATCAATTAAAGTTATTTGGATGCCGAGCTTTCGTGCATGTCCCTAAAGATGAAAGGGAAAAACTTGATGCGAAGACTAAATAATGCATCTATCTTGGTTCGCCAAGCTGTGAGTTCGGGTTTCGACTTTGGGATCCAATCAATAAGAAGATCGTGAGAAGCCGAGATGTGATCTTTCATGAAAATGAGACCATTCTTGACATCTCGAAGCCCAAAGTCCGGGTTTCTGTCAGACGTGAAGAACCCATCCCTCCTGTCCGAGCTGAAGTAGGGGGAGAAAATCATGAAAATGAAGAAATTAATGATCAACAAGCTGATAATGAAGTCTGAGATGAAGATGAGATCCGGGATGAGAATGATGAACCGGATTCTCAAGCTGAAGAACAGCCGAGATATCCAACTCGAGAAAGAAGACCCTCTACAAGATACCCATCTGATGAATACACCATTGTAGCTGAAGACGGTGAGCCTCAAAGTTATGATGAGGCCGTGATGAGCTCAGAGAAAGAAGAATGGGAAAAGGCAATGCAAGACGAGATGAAGTCTATGCATGAAAATCAGACTTATGAACTGACCGAGTTTCCTGAAGGAAGACGAGCTCTGAAAAATAAATAGGTGTACAAGATTAAGAATGAAGAGAACGGGCAGAAGCCGAGATTCAAAGCCCGGATTGTGGTGAAAGGCTGCAATCAAAAGAAAGGAGTAGACTTTGAGGAGATTTTTTCTCCTGTGGTGAAAATGACCTCGGTCCGAACTGTGTTAGCTATGGCAGCTTCGATGGACCTCGAGGTAGAGCAAATGGACGTGAAGACGGCATTCCTTCACGGTGATTTAGAAGAAGAGATTTATATGGAACAACCTGAGGGGTTCCAAGCTCCAGACCAAAAAGACTTGGTATGTCGATTGAAGAAGAGCCTCTATGGCTTGAAGCAAGCACCTCGGCAGTGGTACAAGAAATTTGAATCATTCATGACTGATCACAAGTTTGAGAAGACGGAAGCCGACCACTGCGTATTTGTGAAGAGGTATGAGGCCAGAGATTTTTTGATATTGTTGTTATATGTTGACGACATGCTTATTGTAGGGAAAGACAAATCGAGGATAGCCGCCCTGAAGAAGGCGTTAAGCTCGTCCTTCACAATGAAGGACCTCGGCCATGCAAAGCATATACTCGGAATCAAGATTATCTGAGATAGACAAAAGAAGCTATTGTGGCTGAGTCAAGAGAAGTACATTGAGAAGATTTTGAAGAGATTCAGCATGGACAAAGCAAAGATAGTGAGCACTCCCTTAGCCGGACACATAAAGCTGAACCAGAAGTAATGTTCGAGATTTGATGAAGACAAAGATGAGATGCTGAAGGTCTCGTACCAATCCGCCGTCGGAAGCTTGATGTATGCAATAGTTTGCACTAGACCCGATTTGGCGTATGCTGTTGGAATGGTAAGCCGGTATTTGTCAAACCCCGGCAAAGAGCACTGGAAAGCAGTGAAACGGATCTTCAAGTACCTCCGAGGTACCACCGACTTATATCTCCGTTTTGGAGAAGGCAAAGCCGAGTTGCAAGGCTACTCGGATTCTGATTTAGGGGGAGATTTTGACTCGAGGAAGTCGACGACAGGATACATGATGAGATTTGCCGGAGGAGCTGTCTCTTGGCAATCAAGACTTCAGAAATGTGTTGCACTTTCGACAACTGAGGCTGAGTACATTGCCGCGACTAAGGCAAGCAAAGAGATGCTCTGGATGAAGAAGTCCCTCATGGAACTCGGCCATGAACAAGACAAGTTCGAGTTGGGTTGTGACAATCAAAGCGCAATCCATCTTGCGAAGAATTCGACCTATCACTCTTGCACTAAGCACATTGATGTGAGATATCACTGGATCCGGGATGTGGTGGAAGGTGGAGAGCTCGAACTTGTCAAGGTGAACACTGACCAAAATTGGTCTGATATGATGACGAAGCCGGTTCCAGCAAAGAAATTTGAAGACTGTTGTGAAGGAGCCGGGTTGATGCTGAAGTCGACGCATTGAAGTCGGAGGGGGAGATTTGTTGGGCCCTCCTTCAATACTAAGCCCATTTGAGGGGTTTTCCTAAAATACCCCTAACCCTAATTTCCACCTCCTATAAATACTCATTAGTTGGGGTGGAGGCTAGGTCAGAGGAGAGGATTTTGTTTGAGAGAAATTTTGAGAAAAATTATTTGATTGTTTGAGCAAAGCTTTATGCTTTACATTTGAGAGATCTCTAGGGAGTTTTTTGAGATAAACATCTCTAGGGTAGTTTGATTATCACCATTGTTGGAGAGGTTGAGTTAACCACCACATTGGTGCATTTGATTCTTGTAACCATTATTTTCATAATGGATTTTGATCTGGACTAGGTCCCGTGGTTTTTACTTCTTCATTGGAGAAGGTTTTCCATGTTAAAATTTATTTGTGTTCTTCTTCTCTCTCTCCTATCTGTTTTTGATTTTCTGCTGTGCTGCCAACCTGGTGATATACAGGCCGAGGTACTGCCGAGATCCGAGCTCCGGATCTTGTTGATTGACTTCCGCACTTAAGGCTTCCTAACCGAGTTTGAGGGAACTGAGTTCCCAACATGATGTACCTAAAATATTTCAGAAGAAATGGTCTTCCAACAACAATAATATAAACATGACGAGGATGGGCAGAAAACTTAAGTTATTGATATTTGGTCTTTAAAAAGGGAAAGAAAAAAAGAAAGGGGAAGGTAGAGAATCTGGGAGCTAATGAAAAAATTGGGTTTGGAAAAAATGAGATACACATCTATTTCAACCTTTGATTGCAGTTGCTGTCTTATTATCTTCTTATTCTTTTCTCAACCATGAATCTCATAAACACACCATCACCTCCTTGCCATGATGTTTGTCATCTATGCTCCCTTACCCACCAACGCATAATTTTGTAAATCTTCGGTCATTCTCGCTCTAATCACCCATAAGCATAGCCATTCATAACCATGAAACTCAATGCAAAGATCCATGACCCCGCCATGCATTCTCCATCATCACGCCTCTATTACCAGGTTGTCCAAAGCCACCTTTTTTCGATGCCACCATATATATTTCCACAGTGCTCTCAGTTTTCTCTTTGTTGAGATATATAGTCCCACTTTGGTTAAATAAGCAACTAATGTGGCCTTTATAAGACCTTGGGCACTCCCACCCTTTGAGCTAGCTTTTGGGGTGGTGTATCTCAAGGTTCTTTACATGGTATCGGAGCCTCTCCGTCCCCCACTTTCTTTCTTGTGGAGTTTCTTAGCACAGGTAGGCTGGACCTGTTGCATTGTCCACTCTTCAAGCCCAATGGGCTCTTGTGTGAGGGGGCGTGTTGAGATATATAGTCCCACATTAGTTGAATAAGCAACTAATGTGGCATTTATAAGGCCTTGGGCACTCCCACCCTTTGAGCTAGCTTTTGGGGTGGTGTATCTCAAGGTTCTTTACACTCTTTTAATTGTTTAGGGCTTAGATAATTTTTTTCTTTATTGTGTTTTATTACTTTTTCTCTTTGATTTTAGGGTTTCATAAGAGTTATGTTGTAGGAAAAGTGATTGTGTAATGTTATAGAGATTCATTTTGCGTGCCTTAATTTTTATTTTTTTTTAAAGTGTGGGCCCCACAAAATATTGTGTGTAGGAAAATTTGTTATGTCATGTTAAAGACAAAACGAAAACCCTTGATTTTATTCTGTTCATGTCTTTGCTCTCGTTGAGAAGAATGGGCCTTGGCTTTTTAGAAAGATGGGTCTGTTTATATTTAGACAGCTTGTATTGTTAATTTTTTTATGGATTAATGGTTAAACAAAATTAAATATTCTCTAATGAAAAATAAAATGGATGGGAGAAAATAAAGTCGACCAGCTTAAAATTAAAACTGCTCAGAAGTGAGCATTAAGAGTAAGTTAACTATCTGAGATATGTTAATAATGGATATGATCTAATAAAAATGGTAGATAAGATGGAGCGATGGTATCTACTTTTTTTTTTGATAACAAGAGTGTATCTACTTTGTATGGGTGAAAGTAATACATCCTAAGTCCCTTTCCTTAGTATCAATGTATATACAGTGGTTCTCAGGAGCACTTAATGATGAGGATAATGAGTGTGGAGCATTTCCTTTAGCGGTGATCATGGCAGTTATGGAGAAAAATAAAATTATGGGACCAAACTCACGAGCTAAGTTATTGTGGTCCGGGAGCTAAAAAATTGGGTGGGACTAGAGCAAAAAAAATTGGGTGGGACTGAGGTGAGAGAAAAGGTTGAGGAGAGGAGAGAGTAAAAAAGATATAATCCATATGTTAATTTTTTAATGAAGGTGTAACGCCCCGTCTGCAGCCGGTTAATTAACATTCATATGATAGTAAGCGCAGCATGCTCAACTTAATTAATGCGGAAGCTAACTAAATAAATTTTATCTTTTTCCTTATGTATTGCAAACCTTTTTACTTCCATGGCCAAAATAAAACGGACAACATTTCCTCTATATTTCGGACTACTGGGGATAATTCCCACTATGATAATTTTCACCTGATTGATAGTTTAATATAATCCAGACATATACCATATTACCTAGCCATCCATGGCATAGGCTATCTCAATATCACACCGTCTCAAAATAATGTTCATGATGTTACTTATATAATTACATCAAATAAACAAAAGACATGCAATTAAATAAGTAACATAGACCTGAGCATGCATAACTAACAACATATACAAACTATCGACATGGCAGACATCTCCTATGCTCTCAAAAAAAAAAATACATGGCATGTACAACTCAAAATATGGTATGTCTGGTACAAATCTAAGTATCCACAAGATCCTGACAATCATATCAAGTAATATCTCTCATCTGGCCTGTTGCCACGCGATGCCTCGGCACCATCAGCTTCTGTACCTGAAATGGTGATCCCCATAACACGGGGTAAGATAATATAATTACCTCAGTAAGCTAGGGACCCTTGGAGGGCTCCTCCACCCCTAAGCTCACTTCTGGTATAAACACAGTATAAAAATCCATGCATGCATCAGAATATGTATGACAATGCAGTGTGCAATAATATAATCCTACTGGCCAGAGAATATAACAAGTATGTATTACACAAGGAAGCACCGTCTTGCAACATACCGTATGAGGAAACACTGTCTCATACCATGCATAAGGAAACACCGTCTTATGCCTCACACAAGGAAACACCGTCTTGTGTGGTACACAAACATACATACATATACATGCAACATATAACAATTTATTTTCAACATACCATATCAAACTACCATCCTCCCTCGGAGTCTGGTGGAACAAACGGGGGATTAACCCCAAGGACCAAAAGCTTACCTGGCAAGCAATGTCCTCCAATAATTCTCATGTCCACAGAGTCACGATCTTTTACAAAGTCACAACCTAGTTCCAAGATATGAATACAATCAGTATTCCTATATACCAGTCTACCACGTTAAATTTCCAAGACTACACATACAAGAAGCCTACACTTGATTTTTATTCCAATTTATCAAAGTGTCCTATACGGCCATTTCATAATTTTTCTTTTTATAAGAACCAATCCCAAACATATTTAACAAAGGGGCTCACCTACAAATCACCCTCAAACTACTCATACCATTTAATCTCAATTTATAAACCCTAAATCATGCATTTTCTCCAAAATCACAAGAAGGAGTTGGGGTAATTACCTTGGGAGCCTCAAATCACTAAATAGAAGATAACCCAAGCTTCCAACAAGATCACAACCCTTCCTCAAGCCTTAAATCCGAAAATGGCAGCCATGGTTTCTTCAAAATATGTTTCCCTCTCATTCAAATGTAGCTACCAAGTTGAGGGGATGAGGAAGAGGAAGGAGAACAAGATGGAGAGAAGGAATGGAAATGATTTCTTTTGATTTCCTTGAGGATTTGGTTGGAATAAATGGAAGAAGAAGAAAAAAAATCTTCCTTCATTTGAGAGACCGAGGACGTCGACGGGGAGAAAGGAAAAAAGAAAGGAATTGTGTTCTTTTCCTTTTAAGTAAGTTTAAATAATTCAAGTGGGTACAAGTTTATCTATCTCACTCACTAAACTCTCATTCCAACATTGAACACTAGTCCAGAATACTTTTAAGGTAATATTTATAATTTTACTTTTCACTTTAGGGTAACTTTATTTACCCGCATTTCTACCACTTAACTGTCATTTTAACTCCTTTTTCACCCAAGGTGACTTTATTTATTTTTCTTTTACTTTCCTTATAATTATTCCTCAATTTCATGATTAAAATTATTACTTCATAATTAAATCCAACACTACATGTGAGGGTTATTATACTCTCCCCACCTTTTTAGGATTTTGTCCGCAAAATTAGGATCATACCTGGAAACAAACTCAGGATATAAACGGAGAATCTCATCCTCACGCTTCCAAGTAGCCTCCTCAGGCGTCCTGCCTTCCCATTCAATCTTGATCATCGGAATTGCCTTATTTCTCAGTTTTCTTTCATCTCTATCAATAACTTTCCATGGCCTCACAGGAGTTTTAAGATTTTCCTTTATTTGAACCTCATCAGGCTGCACAACATGAGATTCATCCCGAATGTATCTCCAAAGCTGCGACACATGGAATACATCATGAATACCGGATAACTGTGGAGGAAAGGCAAGCTGATAAGCAACCGGTCTCACCCTCTTTATTATCTGATAGGGACCAATGAACCTAGGACTCAATTTCCTTAATCCAAGAGCACGCCCCACACCTGTCACAGGTGACAACCTCACAAAGACATGTTCACTTTCTGCAAACTCCAGAGGTCGATGCTTATGATCATAATAGCTCTTCCGGCGACTCTGTGCCTGTTTCAATTTATCCCTGATCAGTTTTATCTGATTAGAAGTGTCCTGTACCAAGTCTAGCCCAATCATTTGCCTTTCTCCAACCTCAGTCCAACAAGTAGGTGATCTACATCGCCAGCCATACAAAGCCTCATAAGGTGCCATTCCCAAACTGGAATGGAAACTATTATTGTACGAGAACTCTACCAATGGAAGGTACCTATCCCATGTCTTACCCTGTTCCAGGGCACAAGCTCTCAGCATATCCTCCAGGGTTTGAATAGTCCTCTCTGTTTGACCATCATTCTGAGCATGATAAGCCGTGCTCAGTCTCAACTGAGTGCCGAAAGCCTGCTGCAGTGCTCCCCAGAAGCGAGATGTGAACTTCGGGTCCCGATCGCTTACAATACTCTCAGGCACCCCGTGAAGTCTCACAATCTCCTTCAAATAGAGTCGAGCCAACTGCTCTGTAGTAAAAGTCACCTTCACTGGCAGGAAATGGGCAGACTTTGTAAGTCTATCAACAATAACACATATAGAATCGTATCCAGTCTGAGTCCTGGGCAACCCAACAACAAAATCCATGGAGATGCAATCCCATTTCCATACTGGAATATCCAGAGGTTGAAGCAAACCACCAGGTCTCTGGTGTTCAATTTTTATTTTCTGACAGACAAGACACTTTGCAAAAAACTTAGCAATGTCATTCTTCATACCAGGCCACCAGAAATTTTCTTTTAAGTCATGATACATTTTAGTAGCTCCTGGATGAATAGAGTATTGACCTTTGTGTGCTTCAGTCAACACATCATCCACTAACTGACCTTTGGGCACGATTATCCTTTCCTGATAACGTTTGAAGCACTGACCATCAACAGACACATCTTTCTGACCTGTCATGGCCACAATGTCCTTATCAAATCGTTGAGCCTTTAAGATTCTCTCCAACAATGCATTCTGAATGGCAACTTTCTCAACTTCTAAGCTACCATCGCCTTTACTGACCACCACATTCAGATTTCTAAAGTTTTCAATCAACTGATATTCTTCAATCATCAGATTTGCAATCACAGCAGATTTCCTGCTCAAGGCATCAGCTACAACATTAGCCTTACCCGGATGATATTTTAGTTCAAATTCTTAGTCCTTTAGGAACTCCATCCATCTCCTTTGCCTCATGTTCAACTCTTTCTGGTCAAACAGATACTTCAGACTTTTGTGATCACTATACACTAAGAAATTAGCACCATATAGAAAGTGTCGCCATATTTTCAGGGCAAACACTATGGCTGCTAGCTCTAAATCATGCGTAGGGTAATTCTCCTCATGCGGTTTCAACTGCCTAGAAGCATATGCAACAACTCTCCTATCCTGCATCAGGACACATCCCAAACCTTTCCCTGAAGCATCACAATAGACCTCGAAAGTACGCTCAGGATAAGGAAGGGTCAATATTGGAGCAGTCGTCAACTTTTCTTTTAATGCATGAAAATAAATTTCGCACTCCTGAGTCCACACGAATGGGATCTCCTTTCTAGTCAAGCGAGTCAATGGTAAAACCATTGTAGAAAACCCCTGAATAAATCTTCGGTAATAACCGGTTAGTCCCAGAAAACTTCGGACTTCGGAAACAGTCTTAGGCCTTTCCCAATCCATCACGGCCTCTATTTTACTAGGGTCCATTGCCACACCGTCAGCAGATATGACATGAAAATCTGAACCTTTGACAACCAGAATTCACACTTGGAAAACTTGGCATACAATTGATTATCCTTCAACACTTGCAGAACAATCCTAAGGTGGTTTGCATGCTCCTTGTTATTCTTAGAATATATCAGAATATCATCTATAAAACAACCACAAATTGATCCAAATATGGCTTGAACAAACGATTCATATAGTCCATAAACACTGCCGGAGCATTAGTGAGACCAAAAGGAATTACTTGGTACTCATAATGTCCGTATCTAGACCTGAATGCAGTCTTCGGAATATCATCCAACTTAACTCGGATCTGATGATAACCTGACCTCAAATCAATTTTTGAGAAGACACAAGCACCCCTCAACTGATCGAGCAAATCATCTATGCGAGGGAGAGGATACTTGTTCTTTACAGTCACTTTATTTAATTGCCTGTAGTCGGTCACAAGTCTGATGGTTCCATCCTTCTTCTTAACAAATAAGACCGGGGCTCCCCACGGGGACACACTAGGTCGGATGAACTGCTTAGCCAACAAGTCCTTAATCTGTTTCTTCAATTCAGCCAATTCCAGAGGAGACATCCGATATGGAGCCATAGAAATGGGCCCCACACCAGGAAACAATTCAATAGAGAAATCTATTTCTCTCTCTGGTGGAAGATTTAGAATCTCATCCGGAAATACATCCATAAATTCATTTACGATTGGGATATCAGCAATCTTATCCTGAGTACTACTGCTCACTAATCTTCCCAACCATATATAGCCTAATGCTCCCTCCACCAAGGCCCGTCTAGCCTGATGTATTGATATACAAGGAGAGGAACTAGTAGCAGACTCCTCAGATAACATCACTAGTTTCTTACAACAACAGTCAATCACTGCACAATTTTTAGAAAGCCAGTCCATACCCAAGATGACTTGAAGACTAACCATGGGTAGACAGATAAAGTCAATTACATAGTCTCGGCCCTCATACTTAAATTCAACATCCTTGCATATATCAGAAGTACTATATTTTTCTCCCGCAGCTGTAGTTACTTTCATAGGAGGAGAAATTTCATACATTGGCAAATTCAAGCCCACAGCCATAAAATCAGATATGCAAGAATGAGTAGCCCCTGTATCAAATAAAACATCTATATCAAAACCATTAATATAGATCGTACCTTTTACCAAATTAGGCGCTTTATCCGCCTGCTGCTGAAAGATAGTATAAACCCGTCCCACAGTCTGAGACTCAGGGACAGCTGGAGTAGGAACCATCTGAAGAGGTGCAACCTTGACATCTCTCTAAGGACAGTCTCTGGAGTAGTGGTCAGTCTTGCCACATTTATAACAAATCACCTGTCCCGTGGCACACGGTCCTCTATGCTCCTTACCACAACCAATACACTTAGGGATCAGTGGTCTCTCAGAAGAACCAATTTTCTTGAATTTATTACCTGACTGTTTCACCTGTAAATTCTTATTTTTATCATCAGATTTCTTATTCTTCCAGTAATTTGAACCACTGGACTTCTTGGAATCAGACTCTTTAGAATTTCTATTATTTCGCCTCCTGTGAATATCCTCAACAACCCTGCATTGATTAATTAAGGTGGGAAAATCTATAGAACCACAACCTGCAAGACTTTCTGCAATTCTATCATTTAACCCTCTTTGAGATTTTGCAGCTAAAGACTCTGAATCTGGCATAGCTCTCACGAAGTGAGCATACTTAGCCAACTGATTGAATTTGGCCAGATATTCATCAACAGATATTTCACCCTGCACAAGATCATTATATTCACCTTCCTTCCTTTCTCTAGCATCTCGGGGAAAGTACTTATCAAGAAACTGCCTCTCAAACAAAGGCCATGTAATAGCGTGACCCTGCAATTCCAATGGGCGAGAAGTATTTAGCCACCAATCACTAGCATCACCTTTCAGCATATAAGTAGCATACAATAGTCTCTGATTATCTGGACATTCCATCACCCTAAAAATCCTCTCTAGGTCCTGCAACCATGTAGCAGTAACAATAGGGTCATAACCACCCTCAAGAGTATGCGGCTGATGCTTCCTGAAAGCATTTAATCGTCTCTCTCTAGCCTCAACATTATCCATTGCAACCGTGTGAACAGATTGCTGTCTAGTATGAACAGTAGCATCACCATGATGACTAGCCTCACCCTCTCCATCCCCATGCTCTTCATGGAGAGCATGTAGAGATGGAATGGGAGTATGTGGTGGAGGAGGTGGCGACGGCGGTGGTGGTGGTGGTGGTGGGGGCTGATTCCCCGCTCTACCATCTCTCATGGCTCTCAACTCAGCCATCATCTGGTTCATCAAATTTTGATTGGCAGCAATTATATCTTGATTTGTTTTCATAAGAGTTTCATTAGCCTGCCTACTAGTAGCCAGCTCCTGCTGAACACCAGCCAAAGCAGTAGCTATAGGATCATGCTGACTGGAAGTTGCCCCAAGAGTATTCCGAGATCTTAACAAAGTAGCTAACGTAGGATCTGTCTGATCGTCATCTATTGCCGCAGGTCTCCTAGGAAGAACCATGACTCTGCACATGTTACACAAAGGAATGAGTTGATCAGGCCCACACTAAGTGGTTACACATGCATTATCACAGAAAATCCTAAAAGCCACTCATAACAACACAGTTATTGCAATACATCAAGGAATTCCCTTTTCAAAACTGCTCTAATACCATAAAATGTAACGCCCCTTCTGCAGCAGGTTAATTAACATTCATATGATAGTAAGCGCAGCATGCTCAACTTAATTAATGCGGAAGCTAACTAAATAAATTTTATCTTTTTCCTTATGTATTGCAAACCTTTTTACTTCCATGGCCAAAATGAAACGGATAGCATTTCCTCTGTATTTTGGACTACTGGGGATAATTCCCACTATGATAATTTCCACCTAATTGATAGTTTAATATAATCCAGACATATACCATATTACCTAGCCATCCATGGCATAGGCTATCTCAATATCACACTGTCTCAAAATAATGTTCATGATGTTACTTATATAATTACATCAAATAAACAAAAGAGATGCAATTAAATAAGTAACATAGACCTGAGCATGCATAACTAACAACATATACAAACTATCGACATGGCATATACATCTCCTATGCTCTAAAAAAAATACATGGCATGTACAACTCAAAATATGGTATGTCAGGTACAAATCTAAGTATCCACAAGACCCTGACAATCATGTCAAGCAATATCTCTCATCTGGCCTCTTGCCACGCGATGCCTCGGCACCATCAGCTTCTGTACCTGAAATGGTGATCCCCATAACACGGGGTGAGATAATATAGTTACCTCAGTAAGCTAGGGACCCTTGGAGGGCTCCTCCACCCCTAAGCTCACTTCTGGTATAAACACAGTATAAAAATCCATGCATGCATCAGAATATGTATGACAATGCAGTGTGCAATAATATAATCCTACTGGCCAGAGAATATAACAAGTATGTATTACGCAAGGAAACACCGTCTTGCAACATACCGTATGAAGAAACACCGTCTCATACTATGCATAAGGAAACACCGTCTTATGCCTCACATAAGGAAACACCGTCTTGTGTGGCACACAGACATACATACATATACATGCAACATGTAATAATTTATTTTCAACATACCATATCAAACTACCATCCTCCCTCGAAGTCTGGTGGAACAAACGGGGGATTAACCCCAAGAACCAAAAGCTTACCTGGAAAGCAATGTCCTCCAATAATTCTCGTGTCCATAGAGTCACGATCTTTTACAAAGTCACAACCTAGTTCCAAGATGTGAATACAATCAGTATTCATATATACCAGTCTACCACGTTAAATTTCCAAGACTACACATACAAGAAGCCTACACTTGATTTTTATTCCAATTTATCAAAGTGTCCTAAACGGCCATTTCATAATTTTTCTTTTTACGAGAACCAATCCCAAACATATTTAACAAAGGGGCTTACCTACAAATCACCCTCAAACTACTCATACAATTTAATCTCAATTTATAAACCCTAAATCATGCATTTTCTCCAAAATCACAAGAAGGAGTTGGGGTAAACCTTGGGAGTCTCAAATCACTAAATAGAAGATAACCCAAGCTTCCAACAATATCACAACCCTTCCTCAAGCCTTAAATCCGAAAATGGCAGCCATGGGTTCTTCAAAATATGTTTCACTCTCATTCAAATGTAGCTACCAAGTTGAGGGGATGAGGAAGAGGAAGGAGAACAAGATGGAGAGAAGGAATGGAAATGATTTCTTTTGATTTCATTGAGGATCTGGTTGGAATAAATGGAAGAAGAAGAAGAAAAATCTTCCTTCATTTGAGAGACAGAGGACGTCGACGGGGAGAAAGGAAATAAGAAAGGAATTGTGTTCTTTTCCTTTTAAGTAAGTTTAAATAATTCAAGTAGGTACAAGTTTATCTATCCCACTCACTAAACTCTCATTCCAACATTGCACACTAGTCCATAATACTTTTAAGGTAATATTTATAATTTTACTTTTCACTTTAGGGTAACTTTATTTACCCGCATTTCTACCACTTAACTGTCATATTAACTCATTTTTCACCCAAGGTGACTTTATTTCTTTTTCTTTTACTTTCTTTATAATTATTCCTCAATTTTATGATTAAAATTATTACTTCATAATTAAATCCAACATTACATATGAGAGTTATTATAGAAGAATCATGGTGGTCTTGCAGCAAATTAAAAATTTCCAAACCCACGATCTTAGCTCACGGGCAGAATCCTAAGTAGGGAAACAGACATAAGCTGAACACGATCATATAACGGGTGTCCATATAATAGATGATCCGAGTCCCAAATTGGCTAAATCCGAAACAAAACCAAAGAAAAAATTTAAGCAGCACAAATAAAACAAATTATTCGAGGGCGTTGAGAAATAATGATTAAAATATATATATATAAAAAAATTATCTGAGGGTGTTGAGAAATAATAATGATTTAATATATGTGAAAAATTACTCTTATGCTTCATGTGATAACTTTCTCTCTTAAACACCATTCGATAACTATGCCGTCTTTTTTTTTTTTTCTTTTCTTTTTATTTTTCAGATGGGGGAGGCCACAAATTTGTCTCTATGACATGAGATAACTTATCTCCTTTAACGTGAGATTAATAAAACCCTTAATATATTAAAATAAGGGAGAGGTTATATTTACAACCTATTTTCCTTTACAACCTCTTACAACCAATATCTTAATAATTGATTTCCGTCAATCAACGATTATGATTTATTGCATTTTATTGGCGAAAATCTTAACCGTTGAGACGGAAATCAACGGTTAAGATATTGGTCGTAAAGAAAAAATAGGTTGTAAATATAACCTTACTCTTAAAATAATAGTAATAATAAATTTCTGAATGTAAGAGATTCGAAAATTTTTTTATGAAATAAAATTTTATTTCTCTAAAGTATATTTTGTCTAGCTATAAGGACATATCTAGTTTTAGAAACCAAAAATTTCCTCTTCCTTCTCTCTGTCTCTGTTATTTCTCTATACCAAATCTTTCTTCACAATATTTCACTACTTTTAAACAAGGGAAAAATAAATCTCATGTTATAGTAGATTTCAAATCTCATATCATATATACATGAATTGTGAGACCCACCTATTTAAAAATAAAATAAAATGAGTGGCACACCTTTTTATGGTGGGTAGGAAGGGTTTATTTTCTCATATGTGAGAAAAACAAACCCCTTTAAACAAACCACTACAACCCCAAGACGTGAAATGTATTGGAGAAAATTCTAATTGGAAACTTAATACTCATTATAATAATCCAAGTCAGAAAAGAGAATACAAGAGGCCACCTATATATGAACCTCAAAACCAAAAGAAATCATAACCGAAAAAGGTGTGGCCATGTGCTCACACAAGGTAACAGAAAGGGTGAGGCCATGTGCTCACAAAGGATGCAAAACAGAATCAGAAAGTGCAAAACAGAATCAGTTGAGAAATGTAAAAAATACACCTCAGCAGCTAGTTGGTTACAACAGTAAAAATAATGAGAAAAGTAATATGCTAATAGGCCCCCTCAAGATGGAGAGTAGATGTTTAAGATTCCCATCTTGGATAATAATACAGAGAAGCGAGAAGGCAGTAATGCCTTTGTAAAAATGTCAGCAAGTTGCTTAGAGGAAGGTACTGGAAAAGTCTTGAGATGCCCTTTTTGAATATGTTCACGCACAAGGTGACAGTCAATCTCAATATGCTTGGTGCGTTCATGGAATACAGGATTGGCTGCCAAGTGTAACGCTGATTGATTATCACAAAAAAGATGTGCAGGGCCATGATGAAAAAAATGGAGATCTTTAAACAGGGAAAAGAGCCATAACAATTCACATGTAACATGAGCCATTGAACGGTACTCGGCTTCAATGGATGATCGTGAGACAGTTTGCTGCTTCTTAGATTTCCATGATATGAGGGAATTGTTAGCATATGGGTGTCCTAGAGACAATCTTTTGATTAAATAAAGGGCACTAGATGTAGAACTTTATTTGTCGCAAATAAATGTAAGCACTATTTATTCAGTTTCATATTGTGTCTCGATATTACTGTTAATATTATATGAATGAACTGGATAAACCCCTTGGAATAGAACAGGTATCTCTTGAGTATCTGTGATGAGATCACGATCATGAGGATTCAAGGATATTGCATGTCTATTCCTAATTATATGTTCCTAGTCTAGAGACACTGAGTTTGGGGATCAGTGATCTCGAGTAAAGACTAGTACGACTTATCTACTTGTATATGGATACAAGGTAAAGACCTCATGAGCTGCAGATATGGAGATATCTTAGCTAAAGTCGTGGGTGGACCTATAAGAGTATAGCTCGCACTGAACAGACCCAAAAAGAGACTCTATGAGGAAATCTCACAGATAGTGTCATTAGAGTAATCTCTTTATGTTTGGGTGTGTCTTTCCTTAGACCAGAAGTTATTACCTAGACTGTGTTCTTGAAGGCATGTTTTGATTGTATACCTCGTCTGCCTGAAACATGGAGACTCATAGGTATACTGTTGGGCGTGTCCTTAAAGGGCACAGGGCTAGGGTAATAAGCTGAAGGAATTCGTCAAATCTCTGTGAGAGATTAGGTTATCTGTAAACCGGAGAAATCGGGATGACATTTACAGGGACTCGGGAATCTATGCATAGTAAAAGAGATCATGAGATGATCTGCCTTTAGAGTCAGTAAATTGAAGATTCCCTATTTCGAATAAAGCTTACCCTAAACCGCAGGGGTTGATACATTTCCTTACCCTAGGTTAATGGGAAGATAACCGAGACGAAGGGAAATACATACGGTAACCAAATATGTGCAATAGGTTGATCAAGTCATTAATCTGACTAGTTCTGGGGCAACAAAGCATTGCTAGTGCTCTGTGTTGTCATTAATTGGGTTGTGGGCTTGTTGGGCCCAAGCCCAGTTATGTCAGTAGCTAAGTTGGACCTAATGGGTCACACACTAACACCTTGTAGTTATGATGGACTAGCTTTAAAGGTATTGGGCCTAATAATGTTATTAGCCCAAGAAGCTGTTTGGAAGCCCACCTAAATGGGTGGGTGGTGCATGGAGTTTAGTAATGGGCTTGGATAGTCCAAGCCATTACTAATTAATTTAATTAGTTAAATTAATAATCAAATATTTGAATTTCGAATTTTGAATTTGAAATTTGAATTTTGAATTTAGAATTTGAATTTCGAAATTCGAATTCTGAATTTGAAATTTGAAATTTGAAATTTGAATTTTAAAATTTGAATTTGAATTGGAATTTTGAAATTCGAATTTTGAATTTGAAATTTGAAATTTTGAATTTTGAATTTTGAATTTGAATGTTTGAACGTTTGAATTCAAGTGTTTGAATTCGAATTTGAATTGGTTTTGAAAAGTTGTTTCATAACAAAAGGATAAGACAGGATCTTATTGGAGCATATTCCTTGGATGAAGAAGCATCTTTGGAGGCTCTCCCTAGGCTGTTTGGTGCGCCACTTTTAAGTGATAAGAGTGTTATCTTATCACTTAAAACAAACCTCCATTCAGATTTGGTGGTTGAGGGAATCAGTGGGTAAGTTGATTCAAATTTTGAATGCAACTGCTCAATGTATTTGGACCCTTTATAGGGCTGAATTATGCGCATGAAAACTATATACTATATGATAGTTTATGAATTTAAGTTTAAATTAATTTGAATTTAAATTCATGTGGATAAGATTGGAGGTTGTTGGCAAAGTTTGTTTTGCAACAGCTCCATCTTATCACACTGTTTCATGCACAACTTTCAAAGAAATTTGAAAGTTTGTTTTTCATTTTGAATGAATGAATTCCCTCCTCCTCTCCAAAGGGTGCGCATAAATAGACATGTTCCTCACCTTAGGTTTCATTGGAAAACCAAGCCAACTCTCCTCCTTCTATGCACCATTCTGTAGGGTAGCTCAGTACACCTTTCCAAACAGGATACCTGGCCTCCACCTTCACCACTTGTGCGCATAGCAAGCCTCATTGTGGTGTTCATCTGGTGGCTTTCAAGAAAGAGTTCTTGCATCATAGACGAACGGTGGTGTGGATCACCATTAGAGGGTTTGAACCCTTCAAGCCTGACATCTCATCTCCCTGATTGATCAGGCCAAAAACAAGGTAACATCATGTTGTCTTAAAGCATGAACCTTTATGTGCATGTATGTTCCGCAGTAAAAATTTTTGTTTTACACCTTACATGCATCGGCCTTCAAAGGCCAGTTTACTTTCAAGTGGTATCAGAGCCCGGTTGCTATACCATCGACGGGTGATGGTACCTTGTTTGTGAAAAGAATTCTTCACGGTCAAAAATCTTTAAAGGGTTAAAGTTTAAATTCTGCATATGGATTTTGAATCACAAATCCTTTAAAGTGTTAAAGTTTTTGTTTTTATGAACATGAAAATTTGATTCTGTGTTCATAAAACATTATGCATCATGGTTTAGTTTCTTTTCTTTATGAAAGTTCTAAAAGGAACACCCTTTTTGAAAGGGTAGATTCGGCCATGGAGGGTACTAAGAGTACCTTGAATGATTTCTTATTTTTCTCCATGAATTGTGTCATGTTTATATGCATGAAATTTTGTGACAAATTTATCATATAGTTACCTATATGATTCGGCCATGTAGGGATATATGGCTACATGCATGGTTTAATTTTGTTTTCTTTAAGAAAGAATTAACAAAATTTGAATTGAAATTGTTTTTAAATTCGGCCAATGAGAAATTTAAGATTATGAATCTTGATGTTATTTTGATGTTTAAATGTTAAATGTCAAAATACATGTGAAAATGTTATGTGATAATATAATGTTTGTGTTTGCAAGTTTTGAACTTTTCTGGTACAAACAAGAAGGGGATGGTCATGGTGCCCGGATTTGAATTTTTTTTGAATTTTAAATTTATGTGTAATCGCGCATTTTAATTTACAAGTATATTTGTAATTTAAATTTTGTAATTTTGTTCCTCCAAAGTGTTCTTGAAGGAGCAAAAAGGACAAAAGCGCGAGCACCATGGCTATCTCAATATAAACTGTTTATATGTATGTATGATTAGAACGTCTAGTATGCATAAATTGGGCAAATCGCGTTTGTATGGTTATTATGTTTGTCCAATAACGACTAGTGTATACCGATAGATGTTTGACATAGGTAACGACTAGCATGATAACTTACAATATGCGTTTGATGAGACCTAATTAACCCCAAGATAAAAGGAACCCTTAAAAGGAATAAATAATTAAGCATATGATTACCTCCCACCACCAATGCTACTCAAAACTCTTCTACATAGTGGTGCTCCACAACTCAGTTGGGACCCACTATTTCGTTGGGCTAGAGTAGTGTTTGAAGTGTAAGACACTTAGGGTGCTGGTTTAATGCTTAACTAAGACATAAGTTGCAGGCACAACCGGACTTATGTGCTTAGGGTAATGGTGCTAGGTTGGTTGCATGAGATGCACCACTAAGTGACAAAGAGTTGTCAACCTAATGTTAAGAGAGGGTATGAGATACTGTTGATAAAGATCAACCCTTTATTTAAATTAATCTTGCGGTCTCAGACGGAGGTTAAAATAAATAATCGCACTCTTAAACCCACTAAGGTAAAATCTAAAGTAGATTAACCCTAAGTCAAAAGGAAGGGTCATTGACTTAGATAAAATAGTGGGAGGGGCAAATTATTTCAAGTCTTTAATAATTTGCTTTTAACTACATAACCATATATTAACTAAAACTATCTTTACATCCTTTTCAGCTTATAGTATGACTAATCCACTGTCACTGCGTTCAATACTCGATACGAATAAACCGACCGGTTCGAATTTTATGGACTGGTATCGGAACCTAAGAATAGTTCTAAGGGCCGAAAAGATTGCCTACGTTTTAGATGTTGTAATACCCGTAGCTCCACGGGAAGGGGAAGAAGGGTTTGCGGAATTTGATTTCGTAACCCATCAACAGCACTTGGATGACAATGTGATGGCAGTATGCATCATGTTGGCATCCATGTCGCCTGAACTGCAAAAGCAGCATGAGCATATGGATGCTCCCTCTATTATCGTACATCTCAAGGAGTTGTATGATATTAAAGGCAGGCATGAGAGGTATGAGGCCTCAAGAGAACTGTTCTCTTGTAGGATGACTGAGAGCATGTCTGTTGCCAGCCATGTTCTCAAGATGATCGGGCTGATTGAGAAGCTAGGAAACCTAGGCTTCATCATGGATGCCGAGCTAAGTAATGACTTAGTCCTCACCTCACTTCCACCTTCCTTCAGTCAATTCATCATAAATTACAATATGCATGGGATGCAAGTAAGCTTGCCTGAGTTGTTAAGCATGTTAACAACAGCTGAAGTGTCTATCAAGAAGGATAGGACACAGGCTCTTTTGATTGGTGGGCCTAGCAAGGCCAAGGGAAAGGGTAAGGAGCCTGCAAAAGGTGACCCCCTTAAGCCCAAAGGAAAATCCAAGAAGAAGAAGGGCAAGAAGAAGGGTAAGAAGGCACCTAAGGACAAGGGTGATGCTGAGTGCTTCCATTGTGGCAAGAAAGGCCACTGGAAGAGGAATTGTCCAGACTACCTGAACAATGTGAAGGACAAGAAGCATGGTGATGCTTCTGCCTCAGGTATTTTCATGATTGAGATAAATTATTCTTATGCTAATCCATCCTCATGGGTATTGGATACCGGATGTGGTTCTCATATCTGCAATATGTTGCAGGTACTTAGGAGCCCAAGGAGATTGGATAGAAACGAGGTGGATCTCCGCGTTGGTAATGGAGCAAGAGTTGCTGCTCATTCAGTTGGAGATGCTGACCTTATTTTGCCTACGGGCCTTTTATTGCATTTGAATAATTGTCTTTATGTTCCGCAAATTTCTAGAAACATTATTTCAATTTCTTGTTTAGAACAAGATGGATATACTTTCAGTATTAGGAATGGTACTTTTTCTATCATTTTGAATGATATGGTTTACGGTACTGCTTCTTTAATAAATGGATTGTATGTGTTGGAAATGGGAAATGAAGTGCTCAATATAGATGTGAAACGACCTAGGACGGATAATCAATCTTATCTTTGGCACTGTAGACTAGGGCACATAAATTAAACAAGATTGTCTAGGATGCATAGAGATGGATACCTGGACTCCATGGATTTGGAATCCTATGGACAGTGTGAATCTTGTCTAGCTGGGAAAATGATTCAACAAAAGCCCAAAGGGCTTGAGAGTCATAGGGCTAGTGAGTTATTAGAACTCATTCATACTGATGTATGTGGCCCAATGTCTATTGAGGCTAGAGGTGGATATTCTTATTTCATTACCTTTACAGATGACAAATCAAGATTTGGGTATATATACCTAATGAGATATAAATCGGAAGCTTTTGAAAAGTTCAAAGAGTTTAGGAATGAGGTGGAGAAACAGCGTGGCAAGATGATTAAGACATTACGATCAGATCGTGGTGGTGAATATTTGAGCAACGAGTTTCAGGGTTATCTGAGAGAAAATGGAATTCTCTCACAATTTACCGCTCCTTACACACCACACCAAAACGGTGTCTCCAAAAGGAGAAACAGGACCTTGTTAGACATGGTTAGGTCTATGATGAGTGAGACTCAACTTCCAAAATCGTTTTGGGGATATGCCTTAGACACAACGGCATACCTTCTAAATAGGGTACTGTCTAAATCTGTTCAGACCACACCATATGAGATATGGAGTGGTAAGAGACCCAACCTGAGTTACCTCAGGGTATGGGGATCGCCAGCTTATGTCAAAGCGTTGACATCAGACAAGCTTAGTGCTAAGAGTACTAAATGTCTATTTGTGGGGTATCCTAAAGGTACTAAGGGATACTACTTCTACTCCATGGAAGAACACAAAGTGTTTGTTTCAAAGAATGCTGAGTTCCTTGAGAAGGATTTGATCTCTCAAGGAGGCAGTGGGAGTAAGATTGATCTTGAAGAAGTGCAAGATCCACAAGAACAGATTGAGGAACCCGAGTCTGCTCCGCAGGCGACGTTCTCCAATGGAGAAGTAAACACACAACTCCGTAGACCTACGAGGGTCATCCATCCACCTGAAAGGTACGGGTTTGTGATTGAGAATCAGCAAACTGTTGAGGATGATGAACCAAGTAACTACGAGGAGGCGGTCAAAGATGTTGACTCCTCAAAATGGCTTGAAGCCATGGAATCTGAAATGGATTCGATGTATCAGAACAAGGTATGGACCTTGGTTCCTAAACCACAAGGAATAGTTCCTATTGGTAATAAATGGGTCTTTAAAAGAAAGACTGATGCAGATGGCAACGTTCAGACCTACAAAGCTAGGTTGGTGGCGAAAGGGTATCGTCAAAGACAAGGAGTTGACTATGATGAAACTTTTTCACCAGTTGCCATGATCAAATCTATTAGGATCATGCTTGCAATAGCAGCATACCACGACTATGAAATTTGGCAAATGGATGTCAAGACCGCCTTCTTGAATGGGTTCTTGAAGGAGGAAGTGTACATGACACAACCTGAAGGCTTTGAAAACAAAGATCAGGTGCATATGGTATGCAAACTACAAAGGTCAATATATGGGCTAAAGCAAGCATCAAGGAGTTGGAATATACGTTTTGATGAAGTCGTTAAGAGTAACGGTTTTATCAAGAACGAGGATGAACCTTGTGTTTACAGAAAGGTAAGTGGGAGTAATGTCGTCTTCCTAGTGCTTTATGTAGATGACATATTGCTAATAGGAAATGACATCCCCACATTAAAAATAACGAAAGAGTGGCTTTCAGAAAACTTTACCATGAAGGATTTGGGAGAGGCAGCCTTTATACTCGGTATAAAGATCTATAGAGATAGATCCAAGAGGCTGCTGGGTTTATCTCAATCCACGTACGTTGACAAGATGCTAAAGAGGTTTAGCATGGAAGGGTCGAAAAGGGGTTTTCTTCCTGTCAGTCATGGGGTACACCTATCAAGGGCTATGTGTCCTAAGTCACAGCCTGAGAAGGATCGCATGAGTGGAATTCCATACGCTTCGGCTATTGGATCCATCATGTATGCCATGATATGTACGAGACCAGATGTCTCATATGCTTTAAGCATTACGAGCAGATACCAGTCAGACCCTGGAGAGGGTCACTGGACGGCAGTCAAAACCATCCTTAAATACTTAAGAAGAACTAAGGATGCGTTTCTGGTCTATGGTGGGGTTAATGAGTTAACAGTGAAAGGGTTCACTGATGCCAGCTTTCAGAGTGACAAAGATGACTGCAAGTCACAGTCAGGATTCGTATTCACCTTAAATGGTGGGGCAGTGTCTTAGAAAAGTTCCAAGCAGGAGACAACAACAGACTCAATGACAGAGGCTGAATACATAGCTGCTTCAGAAGCAGCTAAGGAGGCAGTGTGGATCAAGAAGTTCATAAATGAACTAAGGGTGGTTCCAAGCGTGGATGAGCCCATACAGTTGCTTTGCGACAACACTGGAGCCATCGCGCAGTCAAAGGAACCTAGGTCTCATCAAAGATCTAAACACATGCTCCGCAGATATCATTTGATTAGAGAAATCATTGATAGGAATGATGTAAAAATGGATTATGTTCCCACAGACGATAACCTGGCCGATTCTCTGACAAAGGCTGTTTCTCAGAGAAAACATGATAGTCATTATGAGGCTTTGGGCATACGACTTAGGTCTGATTGGCTCTAGGCCAAGTTAGAGCTTGTTAGCATATGGGTGTCCTAGAGACAATCTTTTGATTAAATAAAGGACATTAGATGTAGAACTTTATTTGTCGCAAATAAATGTAAGCACTATTTATTCAGTTTCATATTGTGTCTCGATATTACTGTTAATATTATATGAATGAACTGGATAAACCCCTTGGAATAGAACAGGTATCTCTTGAGTATCTGTGATGAGATCACGATCATGAGGATTCAAGGATATTGCATGTCTATTCCTAATTATATGTTCCTAGTCTAGAGACACTGAGTTTGGGGATCAGTGATCTCGAGTAAAGACTAGTACGACTTATCTACTTGTATATGGATACAAGGTAAAGACCTCATGAGCTGCAGATATGGAGATATTTTAGCTAAAGTCGTGGGTGGACCTATAAGAGTATAGCTCGCACTGAACAGACCCAAAAAGAGACTCTATGAGGAAATCTCACAGATAGTGTCATTAGAGTAATCTCTTTATGTTTGGGTGTGTCTTTCCTTAGACCAGAAGTTATTACCTAGACTGTGTTCTTGAAGGCATGTTTTGATTGTATACCTCGTCTGCCTGAAACATGGAGACTCATAGGTATACTGTTGGGCGTGTCCTTAAAGGGCACAGGGCTAGGGTAATAAGCTGAAGGAATTCGTCAAATCTCTGTGAGAGATTAGGTTATCTGTAAACCGGAGAAATCGGGATGACATTTACAGGGACTCGGGAATCTATGCATAGTAAAAGAGATCATGAGATGATCTGCCTTTAGAGTCAGTAAATTGAAGATTCCCTATTTCGAATAAAGCTTACCCTAAACCGCAGGGGTTGATACATTTCCTTACCCTAGGTTAATGGGAAGATAACCGAGACGAAGGGAAATACATACGGTAACCAAATATGTGCAATAGGTTGATCAAGTCATTAATCTGACTAGTTCTGGGGCAACAAAGCATTGCTAGTGCTCTGTGTTGTCATTAATTGGGTTGTGGGCTTGTTGGGCCCAAGCCCAGTTATGTCAGTAGCTAAGTTGGACCTAATGGGTCACACACTAACACCTTGTAGTTATGATGGACTAGCTTTAAAGGTATTGGGCCTAATAATGTTATTAGCCCAAGAAGCTATTTGGAAGCCCACCTAAATGGGTGGGTGGTGCATGGAGTTTAGTAATGGGCTTGGATAGTCCAAGCCATTACTAATTAATTTAATTAGTTAAATTAATAATCAAATATTTGAATTTCGAATTTTGAATTTTAAATTTGAATTTTGAATTTAGAATTTAAATTTCGAAATTCGAATTCTGAATTTGAAATTTGAAATTTGAAATTTGAATTTTAAAATTTGAATTTGAATTGGAATTTTGAAATTCGAATTTTGAATTTGAAATTTGAAATTTTGAATTTTGAATTTTGAATTTGAATGTTTGAACGTTTGAATTCAAGTGTTTGAATTCGAATTTGAATTGGTTTTGAAAAGTTGTTTCATAACAAAAGGATAAGACAGGATCTTATTGGAGCATATTCCTTGGATGAAGAAGCATCTTTGGAGGCTCTCCCTAGGCTGTTTGGTGCGCCACTTTTAAGTGATAAGAGTGTTATCTTATCACTTAAAACAAACCTCCATTCAGATTTGGTGGTTGAGGGAATCAGTGGGTAAGTTGATTCAAATTTTGAATGCAACTGCTCAATGTATTTGGACCCTTTATAGGGCTGAATTATGCGCATGAAAACTATAGGTAGTGGGCTCAAAATGAGAAGAGATGGAATTGACAAAAGCAGTGTGTGATAGGGATAAGCGATTATAAGAAAGAAAATTGGATAAAGGATGATTGGTAGAAGAAGAACAAATAAAGTCAGATAGGTGAGGTGGAGAATGCCGAGACCTTATGGGTCTGGAGATATCAAGAGATGGGGAATGTGGGACAGGATTGGCAGGGGCTGGTGGCAGGTGAGAAAATTCAGTGGAGAAGGAAGAAGATGTTTGAGTCAAATCAAAAGGAAATATATTTTCAAAGAAGACAACATCACGGCTAACAAAAATTCTATTGGAGGTTAAATCCAAAAGTTTATATCCCTTATAACCCGTAGGATAGCCCAGAAAAACAGATGGTAAAGCACGGGGAGAGAACTTGTTGCGGGTTTTGGGAAGAGTGGAGCTGTAACACAAACAACCAAAAGTAAGGAGATGTATATAAGATGGTGGTTTGTGGCAAAGTAACTCGAAAGGGGTTTTGAAACCAAGAAAAGGAGATGGGGTCCGATTAATGAGATAAACAGCAGTGGAGACACAGTCTTGCCAATACTGTAGGGGAACATTGGATTGAAAATGGAGGGCACGAGCTACATTCAAGAGGTGTTGGTGTTTGCGTTCTACCACAGAGTTCTGCTGGGGACGTTCGACACAAGAGTGAAAAATCTGAATTCCTTTAGAGGAATAAAAAGAAGAGAGATTAAACTCAGAAGCATTATCACAACGAATTGATTTAAGAGGAACCTTGTACTGAGTGAAAATCAGATTGTAAAAAGAAGGAAAAACAACAGAAAAATCAGACTTATTACTTAGGAAATAAGTCCAAGTAAACCTGGTTGAATCATCAACCAAGGTCAGGAAATACCGAGAACCTTCAACAGAGACGGTGTTGAAGGGCCCCCAAATGTCACAATGGACAAGATCAAAGGGGGAAGCAGCAAGTTTGGGATCCAAAATAAATGGAAGGCGCTTTTGTTTCGCCAAAGGACATATAGAACAATGATGGTCAGCGAGTAAACAATCAGAAAAACCCAAAACACTTTTCATTGAATTCAAAACAGAAGGAGAAAGATGACCCAATCTCGAATGCCATACAATATTATTTTTAACAGAAACAGAAAAACAGAGGGGATGGGGAACACAATCAGTGGGAAAAAGGTTGGTGGTGTCCAAAATGTAAAGATCACCTAGGCGTTTAGCAATCCCAATCATCCTTCCCGAAGCAAGATCTTGAAGAACACAAAGAGAAGAAGAAAAATTAGCAAGGATAGAAGAGGAACGCGTCAAAGCACTGATGGACAGGAGATTAAAAAGAAAAGACGGAACACATAACACATTAGAAAGTATGAGAGAATCAGAAATTCGAACAGATCCCACAGAGGATACATTGACCGAGGAACCATTAGGAAAAGAGACAGAAGAAGGAGAAGAAGAAGATGAAAGGAAAAGAGCATGGGAGACACAAACATGGTGTGTAGCACCGGTGTCTAAAACCCATGAGAAGAAGGAAAAGTGAGAGGAAACTTACCATTGAGACTAGCCACCGAAGGAAGAGAATCAGTGACAGAAGATGAGGTAGACGGAAGAGACAATGACGGATTTGAAGTTGCAGAACTCTGATGGAGAAGCGAAATCAGGTGATTATATTGGGAAGGGGCGAATGTAAGAGGAAGGTCTGAGGTGGGAGCATTAGGGTTGGGAGGAGAGAACGGTTTGGGGAAAGTGGAATGGTGAGGAGAGGCTGAGTGTATGGAATGGGCCTGGGCCGTGGGTTGGGCTGGTTTAGTGGGATATTGGCTGGACTTGTTGAGCCTGGGAGTGTAGCCTGGTGGGTAACCATTTAGCTTGAAACATTTCTCACGAGTGTGGCCTGAAAGATGGCAGTATGTACAAACCGGTCGACGACGTTGGATGGCAGCAACCGTGGGCGGCGGCGAAGAAACAACCGGAGAAGCACCTTGTACAGAACCGAGCAGTGGAGAATCTGGAACAGCAGGCAACAGCAAGGAGAGTGACAACTGGCGTTGACGTTCCTCTTGAAGAATCATCGAGAAAACCTTAGCAAGCGGTGGAATAGGATCAATCATCAAGATCTGAGCACGCGAAGCAGAGTATGAATCATTCAGTCCAATTAGAAATTGTAAAACGTGATCCTGCTCACGATGAGAATGAATGTGTCGAAGAGCTCCACACGTGCAAGAAGGCAAATGAGCATAATCGAGTAATTCATCCCAAAGAGATTTGAGTTTGGTGTAAAAACCATTAACATCCATGGAACCATGACACAAGGAAGAAATCTATTGTTTAAGTTGGAAGATGCGAGGACCATTCGCCTGAGAAAAACGAGTCTTAAGATCTGCCCAAGCTTCATATGCGTTGGTGAAATAAAGGAGACTATCAGCAATCTCCTTGGTGACCGAATGCAGAAGCCAAGAGAAAACCATGGAATTACAACGATTCCAGGCTGTGAACGAAGGATCAGTAGGGGCTGGACGGAGAAGTGTACCATCAATAAAAACCAACTTATTTTTGGCTGTCAAAGCAAAAAGCATGGCCCGATTCCATGAATTGAAATTAGAACCGGAAAGAGGTGTTGAAACCAAAAGAAGACCTGGATGGTCACTGTTATGTAAGTAAAAAGGACTAGAGGGATCATCCATGGAGAGGGATGAACCTGAAGTCGAAGAGGTAGTGTCAACCGGAGGCGGGCGATTATTACCACGAGCCATTAGAATAGAAAAACATCTGATACCATATTGGAGAAAATTCTAATTGGAAACTGAATACTCATTATACTAATCCAAGTCAGAAAAGAGAATACAAGAGGCCACCTATATATGAACCTCAAAACCAAAAGAAATCATAACCGAAAAAGGTGTGGCCATGTGCTCACACAAGGTAACAGAAAGGGTGAGGCCATGTGCTCACAAAGGATGCAAAACAGAATCAGAAAGTGCAAAATAGAATCAGTTAAGAAATGTAAAAATACACCATAGGAGCTAGTTGGTTACAACAGTAAAAATAATGAGAAAAGTAATATGCTAAACTGTCGCTGCAAATGAAAGGTGTTCCAATTGGAGCAGTCTCAGTTATCCATAAAGGCCCTAGATAAAAAAAAAATGGATCAGTCCCTCAAATGTTGCGGTGGAATTGCCAAATCCCATGTTCTCATACTTGAATAATTCTATGAAGGATGTCTGCACTCTGCACTTTTGAACCCAAAAGCACTGAGGCCAACGTCTATTATATATCTTCATTTTCAATTTTAGTAACCACTTAGTGAAATCCAATAATCACTCATTAAAATATAAATTTCAAATTTCATTATAAAGATATTTTTATTTATTAAGTAAAATCCAATATTTATTCTCTCTAAATAATTTTATTTAATCTTTATTAAATTTTCATTTTTTTATGTTCTTTAAATTTTTATGTTCCTACAATATTTTTTTTAGGCCATAACCTCAAAATTTGCAAATAAGTACATATTTAAGGTTGTGAGAAAGCTTATACTTAGCACATATTTTTTATTTTTTATTTTTACAATATCGTATAACTATATCTTAATTGTTGGTTTTCATTATTCAACGATTATTATTTTCATAAATCAAATTCATTAATTAATTATTATTAACGGTTAAAATATGATTATAAGATATTATAAATGAAAATAGTTTATAGGAATAAAGTTACTCCGATTGATACACGCAACTTTACTAAAATAAATAAATAAATTGATTTATGCAAAGAAAGACAAATTAGAGAAGACGTAGTCTTCTCAAATTCTCGAAAAGGCACAAACCAAATTGGAATTTTGAGCCTTTTTTTGACAATGACCAATAGTCACGAGGAAGAAAGTTCAAAAGTTGCTTAGTAGAATAAAGACATAGGGAAGGGTTGTTGCATGTGACGTGAGAAACAGCCCCAAAGCAAAACCCAAACCAACCAAACTACGCTTAATAATTCAACACCTTTCCATTTTCTCTATGCAAACTGCTACTCAAGAAGAAACCCAAACCACCATTCTGTGCGCCAATGGAGACACCAAATGCATTGTGGGACAACTGGGTCGGAGAGGTACTTGTAACCCTTGACTCACTCAAAGTCGTTCGATCTCTGAGACCCATTTTCCTACGCAAGGAGAAGCACCAAATGCCCATTGAGAATGTGTCAGAGTCTCTCCAATTTGGGGTAGACGATGGTGCGTTCCAGGTGTTCGATGAATTGCAGCAATGGGACCGGTCCTCTGTTGAAGTGGAGATTGGTGAAAGCACGTTTCATAGATGGATGCATGACACCCCAAGTTCTGGTACCCTTTATAACTTTGTGTTTTAAGGGTGAACATTACATGTTTTGCAGTTCTAATGAATGTGCAAGAGTGCTTGTTATGTTAAGTTGTTAAGTTCTTTTTTCTTTTTCTCAGTTATAGTTATTTACTTTTATCTATATTCTAGCTTCATTCTTGTCATTCGCATAAATGGGGTTCACCTTTTTTCAAGTTTATTGGACGTATTGTGTTTTGTTTTGATTACTGACGTGAACTATGCATCTTTTTTTTTTTTGCCTTTTTGGGGGCCGGGGTTTAGGTGATGATATAGTTTATAGTGCAGTTGCTGATGATGATGAACCAGGAGCTTATCATGAGAAGTTTAAAAAGTTAATTTTGTTTTCTGGAAATGATTATCTAGGCTTGAGTTCCCATCCGACAATTGGAAGAGCTGCTGCAAAGGTGTGCTTGTGAATTTTGAATGATTTTTATCCTCTTCTGAATTTTAGTTTCTGGTTCTTTGTTTCTTTGGTTTTCTTAGTTTATGCTCATTGCAATTATGGTCATTGTTCTAAATCAGGCAGCCCAAGAACATGGAATGGGACCTAGGGGTTCTGCTCTTATTTGTGGATATACCAATTATCATAGGCTGCTAGAATCTAGCCTGGCAGATTTGAAGAAGAAAGAGGTAAGGACTGAACTCCTTAAAATGTTCTGTTTTTGTTAGTAGTTCTTCTTTGTAGCCTGACTGAAGAGTACTTGATTGATGGTTATGATCAAACTTGAGAATCTAGAATCATTTGTCATTCTTTGGTATAATTAAATACTGTGAAATGATGCTCAGTTGACAACTTGATGCATACTTGCGATTAGTCTTTTGTCCTAGTTTGAGCATTACTTGATCTTATTGATTTTTAGTGAAGACTATGGGTAAAAGAGGTGTTTGAACTTAGAAGTGATATATATATATTTTTTTGGTGAAAAGAAGTGATATATTTTAATGATGAGGAAAACAGTTCTGCTAAAGCTTTATCACACTGGTTGTGTTAGGGTGATTGTTATTACTTTGTTGATGTCCTTGAATGTTGATTAATCTATTTTTAGGGAATTAATACTGGATACAGTCTTTGCAAAGTTGAGATAATTATAATTTTCTTTATTTTATTACCATTTTTAATTACTTTTAATTATGGCATCAATTATCATGATTGAATCTACTTATAAGTTGCTAAGTATAAGTTAATCCCACTGGATTCATCTATATTTTCTCTGTCCACCTTCTTTTGATTCTAAGGAGCTTATGTTTACATCCTTTTGAGACCCACTTATTGTATAATGAATTGAAGAAAGGACCAATATGTGACAATAAGTCTGGATTGTATGAAATGCTGACCCGATTTTGGTTTAAAATCCATGCTATAGGATTGCCTTCTTTGTCCCACAGGGTTTGCTGCCAATATGGCCTTGATGACAGCAATAGGAAGTATTGGTTCTCTCTTAGCTGGGAATAGCATACCTTCAGAGGATGAAAAGATTGCTGTCTTTTCGGATGCATTGAACCATGCATCAATAATTGATGGTATCCATCTTGCTGAGCGGCAAAAAAGTGTAAAGGTGCACATATATAGACATTGTGACATGTCCCACCTCAATATACTCTTGTACGTTTCACCTTTTCCTGAAATTTGCATATTCTACTCTTTTCCCCTTCTGGTACAATCTCTCAATATGTTGACATTGTTGTGACATTTATAATTTTAACAGATCAAATTGCAGAATGAGGAGGAAAGTTGTGGTGACTGACAGGTTAGTCGTTCTGCTACTTGCATAATAGAACTGTGGAAAAATTGTTCAAGGTTTAAACTAACTACTGTGTTATATATATTTCCTCACACATAACCTAAACAATTTTTGCATGTTGCGGGCTACACTACATAAATTTCTCCTCCTACTTTTTTCCGGGACAATCTTTGGGGATGGCAAATTTTATAACTACTTTAGAATTAATAAATCATATGTTTATGGTTTACTTTATGCACTTGTTGAATTTTCTCCAAAGTAGCTTTTTATGCCTGCTGTTGACAGCAGTTAGTTGATAATGATTAATGGAGATATATTTTCTTGAAAATATCTTTGATTAGGAGGGTGACTTTTTATCTTATCTGATTAGAATTCCAAAAGAACGTGTTTAAACAGTCATTAGGGGCTGGTCCTTCGTAATTCTTCGGGGTAAACTTTCTATATTTAGGAAGTGAGCATGAGTTAATTGCTTTATTGATATCTCTCTCTCTCTCTCTCTCTCTCTCACACACACACACACTCAAACAGAGGTCAGAATAGATTCTGATTAGTTCCTTTTGAGAATTTGAATATGGAATATTGTAATTGACAATATTTAGATATCCCTATTTGGCTCAGCGGTAAGCTTGGTTGCCGTGGTGTGTCAGGTCGCGGGTTCAAATCAGTCTCTCTGCAAAAAGTAGGGGAAAGACTGCCGAGAGTATTCCCTTCCCCAGACACTCACGAAGTGGGTATTTGAACTGGGTCAGCAGCTCTGGAACTGTGGCAATTGGCT
>JAVKPL010012516.1:0-60011 GCA_032173675.1 Gastrolobium villosum | reverse complement strand
ATGTGCCTGCTTGGATCAGTTACATCTATACTTAGAAATCTTCGCTGAAAGATCCTCGAGATATGCTTCTTCAGCTCAGCCAACTCCGGTGGCGACATCCGATAAGGAGCTAAAATAATCGCCACACCAGGCAACAAATCAATGGAGAACTCTATCTCCCGCTGTGGCGAGAATCAGGAATCTCCTCAGGAAACACCTACCCAGAATTCCCCAGCCACAGGAATGCTAGTGATATCCTCCTGTGTCCCACTCACCAAACCTCTCAACATGACATATCCGTATGCCCCTGCTCTCAAGGCCCTCCTAGCCTGCAGCACTGAAATAAATGGCGAGGAGCTAGCTGTGGAATCACACGGAGACATCACCACGCGCTTTGCACAGCAATCGATCAGTGCACAATTTCTAGACAACCAATCCATCCCCAGAATAATTTCCAAGTTGGCCATCGGCAACCCAATTAGATCTGCCGAGAACTCACAGCCATTCCACTGAAACGCTACATCACGGTGAACAGTGGTAGAATCACAAATTTCTCCGGTGGCGGTAGTCACCCGCAGCGGTGGAGAAAGCACAGACATGGGCAGCTCAAGCCCCAAAGCAATCGGGGTTGCCACAAACGAATGCGTAGCCCCGGAATCAAACAATACATCAACAGAAGAATCACCAATAGACACAGTACCTCTAACAAGGTTCAGAGCGCGGTCCGATTGCTGCCTATCCAAGGTGTACACTCGCCCCGAAGCAGGTGGCAGTGTAGGTGCAGAAGTAGTAGCCATCGGAACCATCTGCAAAGGAACTGCCCGAACAGCTGCAGCTCTCGCCGTCGACGATGGACAGTCTCTGGAGAAGTGGCCCTCCTTTCCACACTGGAAACAGATCAGCTGACCAGAAACACAACAACCAACATGCTCCTTCCCACACCCCGCACACCTCGGAGTGGAAGGAGGCCTGACTGAACTCCCCTGCTGTGAAGCGGCTCTCTTGAACTGACCAGGCGCCTGCCTAGTCGCCAACTGCTTGCCCTTGCCCTTTCCAACAAACTTCCTGTCCTTCCAGGATGTCAAGAGCAGCGTAGAAACAACAGTCCCCCTGGTCTCATCGACCTTGGCCCTCTTGGCCTTGCTTGCCACGCAAACATCCTCAATGTCCTTGCACTGCTGAACCAGTGTACCAAAATCCCTCGAAGCAGCTCCAGCAATGTGCTCGGCAATCGCCTCACTAAGACCTCTGCGGAACTTAGCAGCCAGAAACGTCGGAGTAGGAGGAACCATCCGGAAGTGTGCAAACTTCACCAGCTCATTGAACTTGGCCAAGTACTCATCTACAGTCATCGAGCCCTGAACCAAACGATCAAATTCCCCCTGTTTCCTCTCCTGAGCATCATAGGGAAAGTATCTGCCCAAGAAGCATATAAGTCGCGAACATCAGCTTCTGGGGGTCAGTACACTGCATGACCTGAAATATCTTGTCCATCGATTGCAGCCATCTCGCCGTAGCAATAGGATCTAAAGACCCCTCAAACACAGGTGGCTTATGCTTCCTGAAAGCATTCAGCCGACGATCAATAGCATCACGATCCTCAGCAGGCTCTGCCAAGGTCTCCACTGACTCAGCAACATGAGCAGCACTGCCAATCTGGCTATGGCTCCCCTCCCGATTACTAGGTGGAGGCGGCGGCGGCGGTGGCGATGGAGCCTGGCCGACAGCAGGACCAGCCCTCAACTCCTCCAACACGACTCTCATCATTGTCATGTTCGCCATCCTGTTCGCCTCGAGGACTTCTTCAGTGGTCCTCCGGTTCGCTTCACGAACCTCAGCTGCGGCTATCCGGTTCGCCTCGCGAACAACTTCCATCATTGCCGCGTTGGCCTGTCTAATGGCCTCCTGATCGGCTACTCTGGCCGCCTGCATCTCAGCCAATGCAGTCAAGACAGGATCGGTTTGATCCTCTAACGTGTCTCGTGTTCTCTCGGATCTTACCATGACTCTGCACAAGTTACACAATTTATGAGTTGATCAAGCCCACGCAGTGTGGTCACATATGCATTATCATAATAACATTCGACGGAGTAAACACATAAGACAGACACAACCAAACAACCTAGCAATTGCAATACATACAGGCTTTTCCCTCGAACCATTGCTCTGATACCATAAATGTAACACCCCGTATATATCCGGTAATGTTATCATACTATCGTATTAAGCTGCGCTTAATTAAAAATGCGGAATATATTTTTCTTTTCAATTATGATGCCATTATCATTACCAACTTGCTTATTAACAGTTAATAAAGACATTGCCGGTATGTAATTGCAATAAAACAACTAACTGAAATACCTCACTAAATAAATATCATAAGCATAAGTCTCTAGTCACGGAACTACAACACGTAGACCGGACCAACTAACAGTTTATACAACTTAGCTCAAAGTGCTAACATAAAGTGACATGGACAAATCCCATGCTCACACAACTAAGGCAACAAGCCCAACATCAGTCTCAACATCAAAAGCATAATAATAAAGGTGCAGAAAACATAAACAGCATCCAATCCAGTCATGCTATCAACAAGCAGTCATAACAATAATCATCAGTCATGCTCTGGCCTCTTGCCACCAGAGACATCAGCCCCCATACTACCTGAACCTGAAATAAGCATTCCCCAAACGTGGGGTGAGATCTCTGAACAAGAAATCTCAGTAAGACAAGGGGTCCTCAAGGATCTTCCATCCCAAGCTCACTAACATGTGCAATATAAGTTTAAAATCAGTTCATCATCATCAGTTCTAAAACAATGCAATGCAGTAGATAATTATGTCATGTGTGTCAATACTATTCTACTGGCCAGAGAAATGCAGGAATACGTCTATCTCCTACATATAGTGCAAGACGCCACTTGCATCCACCCCGGATCACCGTATTGTATGACGCCACATACTCAGGCTTACCGTCCAGATGGAACAACACATGCATATTAAAAGCCATTACATGTAAAGTTCAATCAACATTTCATATTTTCAAAAGCATGTAACACAGCATGCATATACCATATCCCCATGGAACATGGTGGAACCACAACATGGCTAAACCGAGGACACGAAAGCTTACCTTGCAAGCTAACACCCAAAGCCAAGAGTCCACAGCTCAAAGTCCAAACACCGCAGAATCACAATCTGTTATGGACCAATACTATATCAATAATCATGCATCTCAAGCGTACAACTTAAAGACAACGCCTTTCCTTTACGTTTTACGTCTTAAGGCTCCATACAAGCCATAAGCCCTTAATCGCTTGATTCTGACTTAGTTCATTAATTACAGAAGCCCAACTTCCTTAATCTAGGGTCCACAAACCCCCAATTGCTTACTATATGCACAGTAAAGCTACTGTTCTTCGAAATCCCAGAATATCCGGATATCTCATTGGAAATATCAGGATATCCCGTATCAGGATATCGTACTAGAAATATCAGGATATCCCATATCAGGATATCTTTCTCAAAATATCAGGATATCCAATATCCGGATATCTCACTCGAAATATCAGGATATCCAATATCCGGATATCTCCCTCGGAATATCAGGATATCCAATATCCGGATATCTCACTCGCAATATCAGGATATCCAATATCCGGATATCTCCCTCAGAATATCAGGATATCCAATATCCGGATATCTCACTCGAAATATCAGGATATCCAATATCCGGATATCTCCCTCAGAATATCAGGATATCCAATATCCGGATATCTCACTCGAAATATCAGGATATCCAATATCCGGATATCTCACTCGAAATATCCGGATATTTCGTGACAGAATGCAGTTTCTGCATTTCGCGAAGATATCCTTCCAAGGTTCCATTTTTAACACTTCAACACGTTAAAGCATGCATTTTTATCCCTCTTAGGTTAACATATCAGTTGGTTACTTACTTAACCCATTTACATGCAAAGATGACACCTTTAACCCATTAAAACACATGATCAAGGTTGGTACAACTCACCAAAGGCTTGAAACAGAAAGTGGAGGTGCTCTTGGAGCTCACAACCAACTCCAAGGTTTTGACTTGTAAGGGTGCACGAAAATGCACAACAAGGTGGGTCCTTTCTACACAAAGGTTGACACTTTGAAGCTCACAAGCCAAGAAGAAGGCCCCAACACTATAAACCACCAACTCAGCCCCTTTAGCAACCCCAACACAGCCCCAACACTCAGAAGCAAGGCCACCAACACCCTCCCAATGCTCACTCTCACTAACCACAAGTGTTTAGGAGAAGAAATGGTAAAAGAAATGGCCTCAAAGCTCAAAACTTGGAGAAGAAGCCATGAAATAGTGTTTAAGAAAACTGAGCAGCCACCCTCTACGTAGAGAATAACAGCCACCTAGGGTTTTGTGCCTTAAATGGCCTATTTATAGCCAAAACATTAAAACACACAGTATTAGCTTTAATTGCTACACTTAGCATTTTAATCCCAAACTTTGGAATCTTAACCTACTCGATTTTACAAGAATTATCATATTTTTATATTATTTTTCTGAGCACCTTTTCGGTACGCGCTTTTCCATAGCCAGTATCAGTTCTGGCATCAGATTTCATTATTTTGACTTGAAACTCGTTTTACAAGTCCTACATATTATTCTAGTAATTATCATGCACTTATAATAATTTTCCGGGATACTTTTTCGGTACGCATTAATACCGACTAGCAGAACCGGTATCTGCACTTTTCTTCCGAAAAGCGACTTTCAGCATTCTTACCTACTAATTATAATTATTAAAGCCTCATAATAATTATTAGGGTCAATTATGAAATTATTTCCTAATTATCACAATTAATTCATTAATTATCTTAATTAGCGGTGCAGAATAATAAATTGATTAGGATTTGGGGTATGATTTATTATTCACAATTAATTGATTTCCGTGCATCTAACGGTTGAGATTTATTGGAAATTAAAAATTAATTAATTTTTAATTTCCAATAAATCTCAACCGTTAGATGAAGAAAATCAATGGTTAAGATTTAGTGTAAGACTTATTATTTTTACACCGGTGTAAGATGATCCTGCCCCTATATATATATATATATATATATATATATATATATATATATATATATATGGGAAGAGATCATTTGACTCCAGAGTAAGACTTATAAGTCTCACTCCTCATCATAGCCGTTGATTTCCGTCCATCCAACTGTTATAGTTTAGGAAGCTATATTAATTAATTAATTATTATTTACACTATAAATGACAACCATTGATTTCCGTCTATAAACGGCTGAGATAGAGAGTAAGACTTAAAAGTCTTACTTATATATATATATATATATATATATATATATATATATATATATATATATATATATATATATATATATATACTTGTCCATTATCCTTCCTTTCCTAAAAGTAGCGAAGCTCTTATATTAGTATATGGGTTTATCATCTATCATCTAACATGACGACAAAATTTTTTCTACGCACACAACATTTTGTGGGGCCCGCAGCAAAAAAAAACTCTGGCACGCAAAATGAATCTCTATAACATAACACAACTACTTTTCCTACAACAGAACTCTTATAAAACCCTTTGTATATATGTTTATTTAAGGTCGATCTCTAAATTGTGGAATTAAGTCTCCATTGAACCTTCCAAATCTAGAGAGAAAAAGAGACAGATAGAGAAGGATGAAAACCTAGAAAGAGAGGCCGGCAAAGAGAGGATGTGAGAGAAAAAATTAATATTATAAGGGCTAACTAATTACCGATAGATTTAATTCTAATCTAACATTGATTAAATTGGTTGTAAGGGTGATAATTTAAGTGATGGTAAATATAACCCTCCCCACACACACACATAGATTCTACCTCATATATATATATATATATATATATATATATATATATATATATATATATATAACAAAGTAATTGTTTAAATTAATCTATTTTAAAAAATAATTAAAAGTCTTTATTTTTTTAAGTATAAATAATTGATTATTAAATGTTTTAAAAATAATATTTTTTGAAAGAAAAATACTAATAATATATTTTGTGGATTTTTTTAAATTATTTAATATATTTTTATATAATTTTTTTTCGGCAAGAGATTTTTATATAATTTTATTAATACAAACAAAATGTCAATGAGTGCGTTGGTGTCAAATGGAACAGGCGCTATTTTGTGTTTGTGCAATACACGTTCCGATGAAATGAATTCGTGGTGTTTGCTCATTTCAATGATTCTTTTCCACAAAACACGTCATCCCATGTAACACTGTTACTAGTGTCTGGCAAGGTTCTACTAATCTAGACGCTATTGCCGTCAGATTCAACCAGTAATCTGTTCGGTTGTCGGCTAGGCCATTGGGTTTCGGATTTAAAGTTGCATAACGAATTCTGTTCGGCTACCACTCCTTTCCGTGGGGAAATATTAAATATGTTCCAGAATCATTGAATTTGTTGGTGTTTCTTATAATAACATTAATTTTTTCTTTCTCTTTTTATCTTTATTATTTTTTTACTTTTTCAATTTTATTCTCTTATTTATATCAAGGGATCACCTAAAAATAATGGTCCCAATTTACTTTAAATAACCTCCTCATATGGAGTGTTTTGTACCCATTGACCGAGCCCAAAAGGCATGGTTTGTCCCTTAGAAACTCAATCCAAGGGTTAATCACGTGGTTTACTATACTGGAATCATAAATTCGAAGTGTTTGGTATAAGAGATATTTTTTATCGAAAAAAAAAGATTTTTAAGAATATGGTAGGAAAATATTTTACCCGGAAAAGTAAAGAAAGATGTTTGATAACCTAAAATATTGCCGGAAAAGTTGTGTTAATTTGACTGATGATATGTTTGGTTGATTGTAAAATATTGATGGGAACAAAAAGTGAATTTATCAAATTACCCATCATTTTAAAAAATATTATGTCAGTCATGAAATAAAAGGGCATTTTGGTCCCAAAACGTAAAAATCTGAATCTGAATTCAAGGGAAAAAAAATACGATACTGTTTTCCAGCTTCGGATTTCTCTAAACTAAAAATGTATCAATACTTATTTTGTGTCGAAAACACATTTCATTCTTTAAATGTATACGTATCCGATAAATGGCACTACTGCATGTGATTAACGTTCTATTTGGATACAAAGTCAAACAATCAAGTATTACAGAAAATAACAAGGACACCGAGGACTTTTGAGTTTGATGCTTCTATATATGTTTATGGACCCGGAGTATTAGTATTTAAAGGCTATGAAAATTTTTAAGAAGCTTACAAATAAACTTGGGAATTAAGGCCTCTCGTACATAATACATTGTCTCTAAATATCTTGGAAAAGGATCAACTACACATTGAGTGAGTTCAACACGAGATATTATGGTTGCTTTTGATGACAACAAAATATCCATATTGGTACAATTAACTGGTTGGGTCGATCGACAAATTTTTGTGTAGTTAGATGTTTAATAACCAATATTGTACATGCTCATTTCTTTTTCTTTTTCCTTCTTGGAGGGTGTTTCTAGATAGTATTTGCGTAGCCTATCTACATTCCACACTTTTTTTTTTTTTGGTTACAGCATTCCACACTTTGGGTACTGCTTTTTCATCCAGATTCTCTATAGCATAAATATGCCAAGTGGATCTTTTCTCTATATTTTCCCACCAGATCAAGCTGTTGAATTTGTTGAGGCTAGGGAACTTTTTAATATGTTCTAGACACAACTGGACAATCATGCTCTTTTCACTTAAAAATTGATAAATAAGTACATTTTTTGTTTCTTTTCTCTCACTTCTCTCCTCAACTTTTTCTCTTTTCTCTCACTTCTCTTTTTGTGTGTTACATGAGATAATGAGTCTTTTAGTAGCTCACCTAATGGACTGGTGTGTGTAATAGAACAAAAATTGGTTGAGTCGATGCACAAATTTCTGTGTAATTAAATGTTTGATGACCAACGTACATCATTAAAATTTTTGTAATATCTATATGAATAGAATAAATAAACTTTACTATTATATCTATATATTATGAACTGTTTTGCGTGCAATGAAGTTGTAATAATAAAGGGATAAATTATCATTTGCTGCTGTGTGTATAAGATTTTGTAACTTGATCTAATAGTTAAAATGTTATCTCATAGATTTGTGTTGTTGAGATGCTTTGTTTCAATACTTAACACTATTTTAACAAAAGGTGCAATTTTTTTTACTTTTTTTTACTGTTATATCCTTATTTTGTAACAAATCCAACAGAACCTAGGAAACAATTAACATCTTATACATTCTCAGACAATGGCCGATCGGAAGACTTGGCATTATCAATTTCAGTAAATGCCTCTGGTTTGCTCTTTTTTGCAGGATATAGCAGATAATGTTGGCACATGAAGAGGATGTCAAAGAATATAGACACCTGCAATGGTTTAATCCATCAATAACAATGTTATATTAATATGAGCATACTCAAATGTTGATTAATTTGAATTACAGGCTTGTAGATCTTTTTATACTATAAATTCATTTTCTCCAACATATGGAAGGAAAAAAAATTCCTTGGATCAGAATAATATTTCATACAGTAAAATAACAATTCATACCAGGGATAGCAGTAGTTTTCCAATGTTTCCGTAGAAGTTGACCCAAGAATCTGGAAATCAAAATTATGTCAGTTCAAACTATAAACTAAGACAAGAAGAACCTTTGGTAAAGCAAATGACAGAGATGATAGACCTTGATCAATTGATTGCACAGCCATTTGTAAATAGTTTCCTATTCCTCCAGAAAAGTCCAGTAGAATGTTACCAATGCTCCATCCATCTGTACTTTTTCTCATAAAGTTCATCACTGCCTATATTCATAACACAATATATTAATAAGATGGATGGCAAAATCATTTTACTTTATGACCAAAGAAACATAAAACGATCCACAAGTGCATCAAAGCCAAATTACTAAGTTAGTAATAGCTCTTCAGATTATGTGTATTTGCATTCCAAAGTATTACTTGATGATAATACTAGCATATTCTTACAGGTTCTAATTTATATCTCAGCAATCAAATTGAATATCACAGGCATTAATATAAACATAAGGAGAATGTGTACTAAAAGGAAATTATTCAAATTGGAATAAAGGTGATGTTGATGTTGATGTTCGAATAGATCCTAACCTGGGGAATATATTTTATGATCGTCATAGAAACTTGGATGCCACTGCAAGTTGATCAGTTTCAACAATAGTCAGAAATAAATTCTAAAACAGACTTCCATCTAGGAATATGAAAAAATAAAATAAATGAACTGAACTGTGAATTAATCCAAACCGCGCCAAGAAAACTACATTTTTCTAAGCCGGTTCAAGAATTGAACTATTTTATTCCAACTGGTTCAAGAACCAAATTATTTTTTCAAAACGGATTCAATTCAAGAATCAAACCACTCTACCACTTTGGTTAGGTTAGGCTAAAAATTGAACCGAACCATACCCATTTTTTAGAATGTAAAAAAACCAAATGAACTGTATTCGGTTCGGTATAGAAAACCAAACCAAATCGAACCATGCACACCCCTATTTCCATCATCCATGGTGCATTATATGTAACATTGGCATGGGGTTTTACCCTTTATCTTATGATGCTCAGATACAAACAGGTAAAGAATCCACAATAGGAAGTTAAAAAAAACAGACAACATACGTGAAGACTGAGAGTAGCCAAAGCCAATGATGATTGTGCAAGGCTACAAAGAAGCACACTGCTGCAGTCAACCACGCAGCAAGGAGGATTCCATAAGATATTTTAGAGATTTTCTGACTTCCACGCTGCATCAAAATATCACCACTTTTAGTTTAATCACAAATTCATCACAAGAACAATAAGCTCAATGAAAAGGTAAATAACACTAACTTCATAGATTGCAATCTGGAACAAGGAAATTGCTGTTAGTAGAACAGCATGGGTTGAGAAAGCAACATCATTTGCTGCTACAGGTATCATCTGAAACACAGATAAAAAAAAAATGTGTTAGATCTACACAGACATTAAACTTAAATATTTTGAAATGCAGAACGGACTTCAGCTTATAAATATATGCAGTTATATTAGATAGTGATAAAGGAGGTAAAAAAGGGAGTGAATTTGTATAAATCAATGAATATTATTAATATTAATTAATAATATTTTAAGCTTTTTTAAATCTAAAACAGAGGAAAACTACTTCAATTTCTAAAAACTTATAGCCTTCTATGTTGTATATGCTTGAAGCCTGATGATGTTAGATATAATATTAATCTGTTAGACATATAAAACCAACCATTCATTCTAGACATAATATAAAGAGTTTATGTGATCAAGTACTAGAATTCCATATATATATCTATCATGTACTAAGTTTGAAGTTACCAACTTTGACTCGGTCTCCATTACATCTCGACTAACAAGGATAGAGGCACTGGCGGAGCCGGGCTCAGATTTGAGCTCGGCCCAAAAAATTTCATATCATAATATATTTAAATTCAGAAAAAATCTATTTATAAATTTTTTTTGTAAATTTTTACAAATTATACTATATACTCTTAGATCTTAGAATTACAGTGTTACCTAGTGTACTTCTGGGAATACATAATGTAGTTTATAAGAGTTTATAAATAAAAAATTTATAAATATAACTCCCCTATTTGAATTATATTAAATATAGAGCAATTGAGCAGGCACTATTTTTTTATACAAATCCCACAATAATTACCCAAATCTCTTACCAAAAAATATTTTAAGTTTTAGATAGGGTCGAAATATGAATTGTAATCCGGATCAAATTATAATTAATTATATAATTATATATAATAAGTATAATTTATTATAATAAGGATATACCTCCGCCACTTGATAGAGATTTGCATTCAATAAAAAAGAGTAGTTTTATCAAGGTTCGTCCTCTTATACCAAGTTATCAACTATGAAAAATAATTAACAAAAGTATATGTTACAAATCCCACAATAATTACCTATACAATTAATATGAGGTTTACAAGACTTTGGTCATTCTCATCTTTTAAACTATCTTTTGGGATGATAACCTTAAATCCAATCTTTTAAACTATCTTTTGGGATGATAACCTTAAATCCATAACAATTAGTGCTTTCATTAAGAATTTAGGCCATGGAGAGGGCAATAGACTCGATTAAGATGTCATACCTACAAAATAATGATAGATGAGTAAAACCGTCAAACGAAAAGAGCTATCATCGCGTCAGTTATCAAATCATCAACATATCATGATGTTGAATAGTCTATAGTTTATACTAAAATAACTTTCCCTCATTACGAAGCATAAACTCATTCATTATTCATCAATTTAGCTTCGATAAGGAAAGCACACATGTATGGTAACATGGACAAACCTCTTTCTGACCGTATTTATCTCTGTACTGCTTCTGAATATCAGAACTGAAGTACAAAGATGCATTGTATATGAGATAGGCTGTGTGCTTTGTCAGATTAAGCACCACGAAATCAAAGTTCAGGCCCACCACACTACAGGGAACAAAAAAAAAAAGGTAAGAGAATTGAACCATTGATGAAATTATTTTCCAGAAAAAATAATAGTAATGATAAGATAAATTATTATCATCTGGGGTAGTACCTTTTCCTCTTAAAGTTCATGATGACTTGTGGGTAGAAACTGATAGACCAACAAACAAAAGCAAACCATCCCAGAACTTCATATGAGACATGAAGTGGAACTGAATTCCAAGAAGCCATAGTTTAGTTTCTTTGCTCAGCTGTTTCTCCCACACAACAAGAAGAAACCACCAATCCCAATGTATTATTGAAGTATGGAGTGTGGACCCAATATATCTTTAAATGTTGCAGCTCTGACCCCATTATATTACCAATATATATATAGCCAACTTTACATAAAAAAAGGAACTTTTCCCGTTTCTTTTGTTGTCTTTTTTTGGATCATGAATGAGGAGATGTATATAACCAGGATTTGTGACAAAAGAAGCATGACTACGTTTCTTATTAAGGAAGCTATAATTGGAACATAAATGATCTTAATTACGTTGTACAGTCACAATTTATTCTGGGTGAGAGATAGAAACGCTATTACGAATTTAGCCGCTTACTCGTTCTATAGATACTACGCTCCTCAACCTGTCAGAGATATCGAAGTGTAATGGACCAAAAAATAAAAAAATCACAGATTATAACAACCAATTTATGTTACTACCAGTCAATCTCACCGTTAAATCACTTATGTTGATACAACGGTTATATTTATTTTCATATTTGTATAGTTATGATTTCTCAAATATAATATTTTATATTTATTTCCACCTTTGTATGGTTATGATTTCCCATATTTAATGCTTTCACTTAAAATTTGGGGAATCATAATCATACAAAGATGGAGATAAATATAACTGTTAGATCAACATAAGTGATCTAACGATGAGATTGACCGGTAGTAACATAAATTGGTTGTTACGATATCCTTGCCCTAATAAATTTACTCTAATTTTAGTTATCGTGTGCGATATGGCGTTACCAATTATTGTTAAAATTTCTATGAAATTAATTTCACGCAATGATAATTCAATCAAATTTAACTTAATTTTAATGATGGATTCTCAAATTATGTAATGAATTTAGCCTATAATGTATTTTTTAAGGGATAAGTTATTTTACCCTTTTTTAGTAGATATTTTACCTTTTTTTATGTTTAACTTATCTACTATTTTCCAACATCGTTAGATCAAAATCTTAAGAAGAGAAAAAAAAATAATAAAGATTATATGAATTTCTGGTAGGCTTGAATAAAAGGTAAGTAAAATAATCTATCTCATTTTTAATATAGTCAAACTCATTAAATAAGGAATCAATAAAAAATTACATGATTGAATTAAATGGAAGTCTAAAAAATTTAATTTTAATATAATGTGAGTGTTAAAATAACATCATTTAATGAATTTGTTTTAATAATACATTTATTTTAAATAATAATTTAATAAATTTGTAACGAATAATTCAACCAAAAAAATTAAGTTATTAGGCGAAGGCATTTATATTATTTTATTCCTTAATATATTCCATCATGCAGATAGCTTGCCGTTTTTGGAAAATGTATAAAACGAACTCGTGGAGATAAAAATAATAGTACTTACCATTAGGCTACATTAGGTTGTTAATTAACTTGCACCATTTAAAATATTTATTATATTATTGAGTACAAAATATAAATTTATATATATATATGAATCATGCTACTTGATTAGTGACTTACTGATTGAACCATTAACTCATTAACCCGATACCCCAATCGAATTGATAATCGATTGGGATTTAATTATAGACAGTTTATAGGTCCAGCACACCTAGAACCCTTATTTATTAGAAGAATAAGGAGCGACATGGATAGTAAGAAGTCAGATTTCATGTAAATAACTAATTTTATCAAAAAAAATTAAATTAATAAGTGAAGATACTTATATTATTTTATGTTATACTATTCCTCAATATGATTTAATATATTATATAAATTTACTACAGTCAAATTCATTAAATAAGCTGTTCATAGAATATTAAATAATAATATAAAATATTGTATATAAATAATATGTTATATGTCAAAATTAAAATTTAATTTAAAATAATTATAAATATATTGGGTACTGTATCTACATTAAACTCAAAATTTATACAGACCAAAACTAACAGTTAAAAGAATAAAACCATATTTGTACCCGGACGTTGAATTTATTTTGAAAAAAAGTAAACAAAATCATTATCATATGATAATAATCTCTAATATCTTATTTAAATTAAAAGATTTAATTAGGAACATATCAAAAGTTGTGCCTAATGATGTTAATATTTATTTCAGTAATATTATTCGTGTGTAATATGTTGTTAAGAATTAGTCAAAAAAATTATATAGCACTAACTAACGCTAAGAATAAATCTTGGCTATTTAAGAGTGTGCATAAGAATCTTCCCGAAATCATTTTCTTTTAATTTCTGTTCCTGAGAACAGAAATAGATAGAAAACTCATTTGATAAAATCAGTTTATTTCTATGTTCCCGGGATGAACCGGTTTATTTTTGTGTGGTGGGGAACAGAAAAAGAATCAAAAAAATTCCGTTTTTTTATTCTGGGCTTAGAATGAGAAAGACTTATCTCTCAATTAATCTCCACTGCTACCTTCATTATCACCGCACCACCACCTCGACACGACCACCACTACCACCACCACCACCATCAATGCCACCGTCACCACCACCACAACTACCACTGCCGCCACCACCACCACTATCACTGTCTCCGTCACCACCACCATCAACCACCACCACCATCATCATCGGAACCACTGCCGTCACCGCCACTATCGCCATTACATGTCATTGCCACTACCCTCATCGCTACCATTACCACCACCACTACCATCACCACCACTGTTACCAACCACCACTACCATTGTCGCAGCCACTACCGTCACTGTCGCCGCCGCCGCCATCGCCACCATTACACCACCCCCGCCACTACCATCACCACACCATCGCCACCACTACCACCACCGCCACCATCACCACCACCACCACTGTCACCTACCACCACCACCATGCCACTGCTACCATTGTTGCCGCCACCAACCACCATTGTCGCAGCCACTACCGTCACCTCCACCACCACCATCCCCACCACTACCGTCGCCGCCGCCGCCACCATTACCACTGTCAGCGTTGCAGCCACTGTCGTAAAACCACCACCACTATCTTCACCATCTCACTGCCACCACCACTACCGTACCGCCGCCACCATCACCACCATACCGCCGCCACTGCTACCACCACAACCACACTATGTGGAAAGGAAAGTGATGATGCAAAAAAATTTTATATTCAATATGAATTATTTTTTATTGTATTGTTTGTTGTATTATCAAACATTATTCTTGGAATAAAAATCATTCCAAAGCACAAAAATAGAAATGAATTGTTTCTTTTTAGAAATAGTATTAGAAAATAGATACTCTAATTGTGAAGTTTCACTTATCCAAAATAATGACTTTATGCTGGTATAGTTTTATCTTGTACTTTTTTATAATTACATTTTGAAGTATAGTGTAAAACTTTTTTACACCGGGGTTCTAACAGATCTCCAAATTCGTATGGGAAATCCAAATCTAGCAAGAAATGATAGTTTTATCTGTATCCATCACTTTTTTATGAGAGGGGGCTGAAATTCAAGATTCCCCCTAACTTTGACATAGGAACACAGTAATAACTTAATAGGAAATATTACTCTTTTTTTAAATAAGATATTATCTCTCATTTTCTCTCATTTTGATTTACGTATCTCATCTTTTTCTTTTTTCTTGTAATGATGGGACCCACTTATTTTCTCTCTATAACATAAGATAACTATCTTATGTTGAGACTAATAAAACCCTAAGTTAATATGTAGTTAAATTTAAAAAGCTTTTTAATTTATTTTTTTTGTAAATGAGGAATAATAAAAATAAAATGAGACAAATTTATATTATACTATATAAAGAACCAATTGATAATTTATTTGTGTTAAGAAATTTAACAATATTTAATTATTTATTAATTAAATGTGGGGCGACGAGGATCAAATTGGTGACCATTTGATCACCAAAACTCTAATACTCGAATACAATGTTAAGAATCAATTTAATCCAAAAACCTAATCTGTTGGATAAAACTAAATTAATAATTTAAGTTTGTATTTAATTTAAGACAACGGCTTGATGAATTTGAGAGAGGACAATAGTCAATCCTATCCTCTCCCTAACTCCACCACTATAGAAGTACCACTTTTTTATCCAAAAAAAAAAACTAAAAGAAAAGAATACTACTTTTCAATGAAAAAATATATAGATGACCAAAATAATGTGTACATATCGATTACACTCCTAATTTTCGAAATAGATCATAGGAATACAAATATAGGCTAGGTTTGATTGTTGTTTTAAAAAAGGTTTTTTAGTTTTTCAGAACAAAAAAAACTAAAAAACTCGTTCGGTAAGGCCTGTTTTGTAAAATATATTTTGAAAACTATAACTCTTTTTTTGTTTTTAGAATCAAATCTAGAGAACATGTCTGAGATGTTTTTGTTTTTTATTTTAGTTTTTAACTTTAAAAAAAATTAAATATAAAAAATAACTAATTCCATAAATATTTTACAAAATAGTTTTAAGAACAAAAAAAATCAGAACACATTCAAACATGCCCATAGTTTTCAATTTTACTTTTTTTTTTTTTTTTTTTTGAAAAAACTTCAAAAACCTCCCCTAAGTTTTCTCATAATCACTTATCCATTTTCTGAAACTTTTAATTATTTACTCCTCTATTTAAGGTTTCTTTATCATTTATCCCCTAACTTGATTTTTTATCCAAAACTAAAGTTAACCTTAAAAAAATACAAAGATAAGAACCCTTGATGTCCCTTGATCTCCTGGATAATAGTTAATGGAATAATTTTTTTTGAGTGAAATCAAACTCCGACCCTTTCACATGTGTAGATTGGAAATATTTAAGGGTATAAATGATTTAAAATTTTGAAGATGAAGATAAGTGATTCTAAAAAAACTTACAAAGGTTTTTGATTTTTTTTTTATTTACATAATTTTAAATTTCTTTTCAACGGTCAAGAAGGACATCTTCATTTTTGTTTAATATTATCAAACCACTGATGATACAGATGTCCATTTTTACACTGAAAAGTAAACAACTAAGCCCAATACTAACATATATTCATTCAAGACGCTATAACGGTCAGATTCGTGCCGTTAACCCGTGGTACTCTTATGTGCTCGTGATGCTATTTAGTTATACGGTTATATCTCAGTATCACTATTTTTGAATTGAAACGTTCTCTTTTGATCTGCATCGTTATCAACATACGCATTAAAAGTACCGAAACATGAGAATCAAAATTTAATTTATGCCCTCTTTCTTCAATTGTCTCAGCTCAAACCAACTCTGACCACCTATGCTCTTGTAGGAGTTATTGGGTTTAGCGGAAGAGGGTTAAGGATATAGTATGTAACATCCTCTTACGTATCGGTAATGTTATCATTGCATATGATATTAATTGCAGTTATAATAACATTAATTGAGTTAATTAAATTACTGATAAACTTTTTCTTTTATTACATTCTTTTCTTTAAACAATAACCATTTCTGTAATCAATTAAAAACAATATCATAATTGTAATTGCAAAATTCGGGGAATCATAAAACTTATTTATTATAACCCCTCCAAGTAATACCATTAACTCTAGGTTATAAAATGACTCATTTTAAAAAATTTCTCAGTGGAAATCGATTCCCAACAGTCAGGAATCGATTCCCAGCAACTACAGTAACAGATAAAAGCTTAATTTTTTCTCCCCTATTTTTAGGAATTGATTCAAATCCTTAGGAGTCGATTCCCAACCTTCACAATGGCTGAAATTTGCGTACTCTGTTTCAGGGAATCGATTCCCATACTGAAGGGAATCGATTCCTACACTACAGAATCACATTGTGACAGCTTTTTCTTTACAAAGAGGAAATGTAAGTTACTCTTAACACCTTAATACTCAAAATATAACTTGTACAAGGGCTAATGTAGGCTCTACCGTGAGCTTAGTGGATTGCCTTTGGTCCCGGACCAAAAGGATTATGGTAAGTGGTCTTGAACCTATGCATGTATAATTGAAGAACTTGCATATATATTGGTTGGTTGATATTGAAATTGAAATGGCCCATGTGTAGGCATTTCTGGTGAACCAAGCTTGGTGATACTGTGATTGGGAGCTATCAAGCAGAGGAGATTATTAAGGTAATCCCTTGGTACTGGGGTTTGATCCCTGTGTGTGCTCCACCATGCCCGTTGAGGGTAGTGGTTAGAGGTGTATGTGAATAATGTAGTATAGCATGTTCATGCATTGTTTTATGTTTAGTGGTACATAGGATGTACCGAGTCTCTGGCCAGTAGACAGTTGCCTTCGGGCGTTACGGACCTCCACTAGATATGTCTTCATGAGGGAGTTCCAGTTGACCTGGGGTCGTGGTGTGTCATCCGTAGAGGAGCACACTAGGAAGTCTCGGGTGCATATGGATTGAGGGTGCCTTGGTTGATGTTCTGGGAACACTTCCTTGGATTGGAACCCGTTAATTCCCAGAGTTAAACGTTGCTGTCCCCAGCAATGTAAAAGACTTAGTCCAGGACATATTTAATTAATCCAACATAACATTCCAGAGACACTCTCAGACACAATATGCCATGCATGCCTGACTCAACATCATAAACTCCCAATAATGTCATCAGCTTCTTAGAGATACAAGTCTACATTGGTTACCCCTCACACAGATAAATAATATTCACTCAACACTCAGTGTTTAAGGGTATAATGAGCACTCAATCACTCAAAGCTATAATACTACCATAGGCTTGATCATATTCTAAAAAATTCTTAAAAATGAAGAATCACACACATGCATTAATTGATCAAAAGGACTTCACAGGTTGTAACTTGGCCGGGGTAATAGGGTAGGAATATATGGATAGTAGCTCAAACAACAATGAGATTGAAAACTGATATTATTTCACTTTAACACATTCAATTCAATGATTTTTGCTCCACTAACATCCCCACAGAATTTCGGGAATTAATTCCTTCCAGCCCACCTTTTACTCTTTTCCTTTTTTTTTTTTTATAAGGGCATAGATGATTTTTTTTTTTATCCCTTAATCACTTGACCTTTGTGGAGCTTACCTCAATTTCTTTATTTTATTTTCAACACATTCAATGATTCAATCTCAATCAAGGTAAGTCACGAAAAATGGATATAGGCTAAGCCATCAATCAGGCCACAGGTCATTTATCAAGAATTAAGTTCAGGCTCAAAGGGCTAGCAAGGGGAAAATCTCATACAGGTGAGTTATTTTGGCCAATAGCAATTAAGAACAAAATGCCTTTATCATATCAATCAATGCATGCATAATAGAGAAACAAATCAAGTTCTAGAGTATTACAACAGTGAGACCTCTCAACAAAAATTTCAGTGTTTAGGCTCAAAACCTCACAGCTATGGTATCAATGCAGACTCAAGAAAATTGACCTCAGACATTATCAGAATTTCACAATATTAATTCAGACAAACGAGCAATCATGCAATCTAATTATGCCTATGCAATGTTATGTCAGAAAGTCATACAATATATTCCAAGAATTTAATCATGTACATTAACAAGATGAGCACATTTAAACCTGGGATTTGTTCAAAACACACTTTTTTTTTATTTTTTTTATTTTTTTAATAGCACACCAAATAACTATAAAAAATAACTAAGAAAATGAAAAGAGTTAGGATATCTCCCCTGATAGAAGAATTGCAGTTCTAAGGCGCAAGCCCACCATTCCCAGATTTAGAGCATTGTTGTCCTCAGCAATAATTAAACCACAAGAAGGAAAACCTGCACAATGGAACAAGCAGTGGCATATAGAAGAGACTATAATGCGCACATTAAAACATCAGAGAAAAATATACTAACTAAAATACAAAACAGAAAAATAAACTAATGTACAAAATCTCCGTCAGCAAGGAGATAAAGTCAAACCTCCATGTCATCCCACTCAGCAGCGTGGGATGACTCAGCAAATGGAGGATCTGGTGGTATTGGTTGCCTTGGTGTTTGGAGCCACCATTCCCAGATTTGGCCCAAACCATGGAGCCATGTTAGAAACTCTTTGAAGCTTTGATTCTTCTGAGAGATAGAATCTCTATGTCTCTTGTCAAACTTTAGCTTCCGGTGTCTCTTCCAATTCTTATTAAAGAGTTTGATCACCTCCTTTCTCACTACCTTCTTCATTGTAGGATGACTCCTCCCTTGGGGTTTCTTCTCATGTTTGCCATCATCCTCATTTAGAATTTTATTGGTATGAGCAGAGGGATCTTTGTCTTTCAATTCAGTCTTTTCTTCCTTCAGTGCTTCAGTCACTACCTTGTTACACAAGAAGATATCTCTTAAAGTTTTAGGAGACTCCTTCAACTCCACCTTCGTGGCACCCTTTTCATCATCTGCTTTTCTAGAAACTTCAACCGCTACACTTTGCTTTTCCTTTAACATTTCCAGACTAAAACAATCATCTTTGTGAGAAGACTGTTTTAAAGAATCAAAGACATTGATGGTAACGGTCTCATCATTCATCCTTAGTTCAAGCTTCCCGTTTTCAACATCAATCATTGCACGGGCTGTGGCTAGGAAAGGTCTACCCAATATGAGAGGCATTTCATTTTCTACCTCCATATCAAGCACAATAAAATCAGCCGGAAAGATGAACTTGTCAATTTTTACAAGGACATCTTCGACTATACCACTTGGCTTCCTTAAGGATCTATCAGCAAGCTGAAGAGAAACCAAAGTAGGCTTCAATTCAGTAATCCCTAGGGCTTTACAGACAGATAAGGGCATCAGATTAATGCTCGCCCCTAAATCACACAAAGCTTTGCCAATCTTTTTATCTCCAATTTCAATTTCTATGTTGAAGCTTCCAGGATCACGAAGTTTAGGAGGAAACTTCCTAGTGATAATAGCACTGCACTTCTCAGTAAGTGCAACTGTCTGACACTCTTGTAGCTTATGCTTCCTGGAAAGGAGATCTTTCATGAATTTTGCATAATTTGGCATATTAGCCAATGCTTCAGCAAACGGAATGTTCACATGCAACTTCTTGAAAATCTCAAGAAATCTGTCATAGCTTTTTGCTTTCAATTCTGGCTTCAACCTTCCAGGATAAGGTGCCATTTTCATAAGATACTCTTCGCTAAGTTCAAATTTTTCTTTTGGAAGAGTAGCTTGCTCCTTCACATCATCAGCCGGTTTCAATATTTCAGGAGACTTTTCAGTTTCTTTTTCAGACTTCTCCTCCTGTTCAACCTTCTCTTCCTCTTCTATAGGTTTTGGTGGGGAAGATACCACTTTCCCGCTTCTAGTTATAACTGCCATACAATTTTCCTTGGGATTGGTAGTAGTATTACCAGGAAAGGTACCTGGAGCTCTATCAGATAACTGTTGGGCAAGTTGACCAACCTGATATTCTAGGTTCTTGATTGAAGTTTTAGTATTCCTGGACTCAGCTCTACTTTCCTCAATGAAAGCATTGGTACTTTTTTGATTAGCCTTACTTTCTTCCATGAAAGCCTTAGTACTTTGTGCTAATGTTCCTACTAAACGCTCCAGGTCGGAAGGCTCTCTTTTTGGAATAGGTGGTGGCTTTAGATAGTTGTCAGATGTCATATCTAAACCAGTACCTTGATAACTCTTCCTTTGGTAACTATTACCGCCAGCAGAATTATTCTGATTCCTTGAGAAATTTTGCTGATTAGGGCGCTGATCATACCAAATGCCATTTACCTGCAACTGTTGAGCAGAATCTGAAGACATCAATGTAGAACAAGCATTGGTGTCATGATCTTCATGACAATATTCACAGTCAAGAACAACTGCATTTGTTTGAACTTTAGAAAGCTGCAACCTCTCAAACTTTGCATTCAGATTAGACATCTGTTGTGATAACAACTTTTGCTCTGCCAGCATTGCATTATTATCATTGAGTGGCACTACTTCCCTTTTTCTTGTCCTTGTAGATGTTTCATTCTCATTTTTAGCTAATTTGTCAATCAGATGATATGACTCTGAAGCTAGCTTATCACCCAAAGAACCGCCTGCTGCAGTATTAATAACCAATTTCGTCTCCGGTAGACAACCATTGAAAAAGATTCTCACTTGGTCCCCTTGAGATAGGTTATAATGAGGAACCTTTCTCATGAGGGCCTTAAATCTATTCCAAGAAGCGCAGATGGTCTCTCCCATTTGTTGTTTGAAAGAGGTGATATCATTCACCATGTTGTTGTATTTCTCCATGGGGAAGAACTCTGCAAAGAATTTTTCAGACAAATTTTCCCAAGAAATGATGCTATCAGTAGGTTGTCTTTCCACCCAATCAAGAGCTTTTCCCTTAACAGAAAAAGGAAAAAGTCTCAATCGTATTGCATCATCAGAAACATGTGGAGGTTTTGTAGAGTCACAGATTCGTAAAAATCTGTCAACGAATCTGTGAGGATCTTCATTGTCCTCTCCTCCATACTTTTCTCTCTCGGCCAACTGAATGATGTTGGACTTGAGCTCCCATTGATTGTTCCCAAGTTCTGGTGGAACAATTCCAGCATTGGGCCTGTTAAAGATAGGTGTGAGAATGGTGTTCATCCTAGGATCAGCATTCTGATTAGGAGCAGCCATCTCTAGGGTTTCAGCTACTGGAATGGGAGTTGTCTGTGCTCTTTTTCTTTCCTTCTCTCTTTGAGCAATTCGTTCGCTTCTCCTTAGAAAAGCACTGCTTTGCATACAACTTCAGAGAAAAGATTAGTAGCACAGATTCAAAATAAAAATAAAATAAAATAAAATAAAAACAATTTAATCTTTAAAATCAAGATTAATTGATTTTAGCAAAACACTCCCCGGCAACGGCGCCAAAAACTTGACGTGAATCGGCAAGTGTACCGAATCGCGCAAGTAATAAAATGATAAGTAAAGTTCGTATCCACAGAGAGTGTCTAAATCAATTAAACTATTCTTTTTAAGATTAAATATTCCAAGAGGTTTTTGACACGAATGTCAGGATTGTGTGGGAATTTGATTTGTAAAATAAAAGACGTGTTTTTGTTATTTTTGAATAATCAAGAATCCAATAAAATAAGGGTTTGAATTTATGAGAAAAACGCTGTAGTTAGAGAACACTCACCGATGATCCCCACCTTTTACTCTGGATTAAGTTAAATATTAATATATTTATCGTGAAATTAGATAATTATCAGATAAACGTATCAGTAGTTAATTCTCAAACCCTTGAAGAATTAACCCTTTAATCTCATATAGAACCCTAATTCCTTGAGGTTCCCTATATGAGATCAAGCATAAAGATCGATAATTAAAACATCTACAATATGAATCATGTCTATCCCTAGATCATGTTCATACTGTCGTTCTATTCCCTTTCTGGATTAAAGACCGTAGATCCCTCTTGTTGGCCCTAATCCTCAGATTTATTATCAATTACTAGATTGATCGGATCTAATAACAACAATAACAATACGATCAGAATAGAACGAAATTCAAAAGATAAATATATCAATAAAAACTCAATCCATTGTATCAGGGGTTCACAGGGGTTCGTGACCCTAACCACAACAAAGAGGTTCTAGCCAACCATTATCATGGCTAAAATCCAATATTCAAATGAAAACATACAACTACAAGAACTACAGAAAGGTAGAAGAAGAGATCCCTCTCCCAATCTCCAGAGCTTCCGCCTCCGAATGACCTAGAATTCTGTCCAGAATGAAAAGTGTGTCTTTAGGGTTGCCTTGTGCCCTTTTTATACACCTCAGAATTCTTCTTTCCTCGCAACTGACAGCTGTCCATTTCAACCCTACGCTTGGAGCGCAGGATCTACGCTCCAAGCGTGGGGCTTCTGCCTGTTTTCTCCTTGTCTACGCTTCAAGCGTAGGGTTCTACGCTTGAAGCGTAGACTTACTGTCTTGGGTCTTTTCCTACGCTTCAAGCGTTGAATTGAACACTTGAAGCGTGGAGCTTCTGTTTGATTTTCTTCCTGCTCCTTTATTTGACCTTCTGACGAAACGTATAACGGAAACCTTACAATTTATTACATAAACGTTATAACGGAAATATTAAAGTATGAATTTATTACAGAAACGTTTAACGGAAAGATTTAATTAAAATAAAATTGAATTCAAATTTCGAATTTAAAATCTGAATTCAACAGTTGCGCGATCCTCTGATGCTGCAAGCGTCATTCCCACGCTCGTAACGTGGGCCTTTAGTTTCACTTTGTCCTTTTCAGCTCTAATTTGTGCATTTCTCCTATGAAATCAACATAAAATCAGTATATAACTTCAGATTAAGATATTTGACAAATTAACAGTGATTTTGCCCTTTTCTTGCATCAGTTTAAGTAACATTCTTCCTCTTTTTATCTTACAATTCCTTATATGCTGATCGCATATCACCCGTAAGCTATATGCTGAGGCCAATAGGCCGGACGTTGCGTGGCTTTGGCATTGACCATTCCAACTTCGTCGTATTTTATTTCCCTATGCTTCCCTACTTCACTAAATCCCTTGTTTTATCCCGTTTTAAATTTTGTTTTATCCCCTTTTTAATGTGATTGAAATGGTTTAAGAATTGATATTGAAATTGTTAAGTTGTCAAGTGAACTCATTGATATAAATTGTGAAGGGTGGTTGTAAGAGCACCAAGACATTGCTGGTCCTTGAGTGCCACCCATGTCTATTAGGTACATTTGAAGCTAGTCATGCACTTTTACAAAAGTGGGATTTATTGGAGAAACAAAGGAAACTCTAACGAGATTTCTAGGAATTGGCAGAATTTGGGTGAACTTTGGGACAACATATCTCCCTCCACAAAAGTCCAATAGGGACGTGCCATACACCGTTTTAAATCTTGAGATGTCAACTACCTTGTGTCAAAATTTGAGATCCATAGGATGTTTGCGCTTCTCTGTAGAAGCCAGAGATCATGGACTACCTTGTGTCACATGGACTGCTCAGATCATGGACTGTTGCGCGGCATGCGGATTCTCCACAGTAATTAAAATACCGAACCATGTTCGAATAGGTAGAAAACGTAAAATTGAGATTTTAGCTAAGTGGGTTTATGGGAACCCCTTAGTAACTTGAGATAAGTGTTGTATGATCTTTAGGCAGTTTAAATAATTATTCCGCAAAGAGTTTACAGTTACGGTCACAGCTTTTATTTATTACGCTTTTTATTGTTTTAAATGCTCGCGTAATAAAAAGGAAAAAGTTACTCGCATTTTTATAAATGAATTGATGTGATTGTAACTGCGCTTAATATCATAATCAATGTTAACAATACCGGTGTACAATGGGCTGTTACATTTTATGGTATCATAGCAGTTTACTAGGGAACTCTGATTATGTATGACTGTATTTTGTGTTGCATAGCTATCTGTGAACACTTTATGATTAATGAATATGTGATTCCTCAGTGTGGGTATGATCAACTCATTCATTTGTGTTACATGTACAGATATCATGAGGGGAGCTCGTGGTCGCCGTGGAACACGAGGTGCAGATCCTCCACCGCCAGATCCGATTACTGTAGTTCTGAATGCTCTGCAGGCGAAGACGGCTGCAAATAAAACCATGACCGAGAACCTGATGAGAAATTATCAGGATATGATGACTGCCTTCATGACTGAGATGAGGGCAGATAGAGCTCGGCCTACGAGGGATGATTCTCCTTGACATACGACTACGGTGACTCCCATACCTACGCCATCTGTCACACCTCAGCAAGAGTGGAGTAGGGCTAGTCACCATTTTGGTGAGGCTAGTCAGCCTACTGTGGATCCTACATATGTTCCACATCGTTCTGTTGATCCCGCTATTGTTTCTCAGTCCTCTGGGGTTGCTGAGCAGTTAGTTGCTAGTACTGATGAGCAGAGGCTCATATCTTTCAGAAAACACAAGCCGCCAGCATTTCAGGGGTCAAGAGACCCGAAGGTAGTTACTACATGGTTGATAGAGATGGACAAGATATTTCAGGTAATGGGGTGCTAGGATCCCCAGAGATTGATGTATTCTGTGTGTATGCTAGAGGGAGATGCCTACGAGTGGTGGTGCAACGCATCTCGCCCATTCACCATTCAGGGAGAGGAATTGACTTGGACTTTGTTTGAAAGATTGTTTCATGAAGAGTATTTTCCCAGGGAAGTCCAGGAAGCTAAGCAGGGTGAATTTGATAAATGGGTACAAGGTGCCATGACTGTTGATGCATATTTGGCCAAGTTTAATGAGTTGGTCAAGGTTGTGAATTACGGGGGTGTGCTGCCGACTCCTGAATTCTTATTTGTTAAATTCCAAAGAGGACTGAGTGAGAAGATTGCAAAGAGAATGTCTAATACTGATGTGAGAAATTTTGCTGATCTGGTGACCCAGTGTAAAAGGGTTGAGACCGTGTACGTCAGGTATCCGAAGTCTAATTCTTCAAGATAGCAAGAAATTAAGAAGACATCTGGTTCTTCGGGAAATGATAATAGAGGTGGCTACCATCATAATAACAACATAGGTAGGGGGTTTCAGGTAAGGCAGCCTCCTGGTCAATTTAAGAGGGGTGGTGGTCAGAGGAGTGGTTACAATGAAAGAAACTCTACTCCTCAATGTGATAAGCGTAAGAGGTACCACAGGGGTCCTTGTACTACAGCTCCGAATTCATGCTTCAAATGTGGTAAGGTTGGGCATTTTACTAGCGAGTCTTATAGTAATATTGGGCAGGCTGCGAATCTACAGGCCTTGGACGCGTGTATACTACCAATGCGCAGCAGATGGAGAAGGCACCGAATCTGGTTAAAGGTATGATTTTTATCTTTAATATTGATTTTTCTGTTTTGTTTGATTCGGGAGCGACACATTCGTTCGTGGCGAAATATGTTGCTAAGGTTGGGCTTAAGGGAAACATGGATGGTTCCCCCTATGCGTATTACTACTGCTACAGGAGAGGTTATTGATTCCTCCTTTATTTGTAAAGAGGTTGGGTTTGTCTACAAAGGCAGGGTTACACTATGGATTTGATTATCTTTCCCCTGGCTCTGTTAATTTGATTTTGGGTATGGACTAGTTGTGTCAAAACTGTGCAATGATTGATTGCTGTGGAAAGAGGTTGATACTATCTCACGAGAAGCCCTTGGTTTGTACGTCTCCTTATCTGTCTGTCTGTCAAACAATTAAAGCCCTGAAGGCTGGTGATCTGGGTTATGAATTCTTGGGTGGACTAGTTGGTGATATGGAGTTATAGATTTCAAGTATTCCAATTTTTAATGAATTTGTGGATGTATTTCCTGATGAGATACCGAAATTTCCACCTGAGAGAGAGATTGAGTTCTCGGTTGACTTGTTGCCTGATGTGGGGCCTATCTCTTTGGCTTCATACCGGATGTCGCCACTGGAGCTGGATGAGTTGAGGAAGCATATTGAAGAGCTATCTGCAAAGAATTTTATCAGGCCGAGTGTGTCTCCATGGGGAGCACCGGTAATATTTGTGAAAAATAATGACAGTAGCATGAGATTGTGTACTGACTACCGGCTGTTGAATAAGGTTACAATTAAGAACAGGTACCCATTTCCACGTATTGATGACTTGCTGGATCAGTTGAGGATGCTTGTGTATTTTCTAAGACTGATCTCCGGTCCGGATACCACCCGATCCGGATCAAGCCGGAGGATGTGCCTAAAACGACATTCTGATCCAGATACGGACACTTTGAGTATCAAGTGATTCCTTTTGGGCTTACTAATGCATTGCAGGTGTTGAAAGATAAAAAGTTGTATGCTAATCCATCTAAGTGTGAATTATGGATATCTGAGGTGTAATTTTTGGGTCATGTTATTTCTGTTAGTGCTGTTGCGGTGGATCCAAGTAAGATTGAAGCGGTAAGTGACTAGCAACGACCTAAGACTGCGACTGAGATCAGGAGCTTTCTGGGTCTTGCTGGTTATTATCGCACACTTATAGAGGGTTTTCCGCTATGGTATTGTCGTTGACTCGACTGACACGAAAGGATACTCCTTTTGTGTGGACCCAAGAATGTGAAGATTATTTTCTAACACTTAAAGAGAAGTTAACTACTGCTCCTGTGTTGAATCTTCTCGATCTGGAAGGTGAGTTTGAATTATACTGTGATGCTTCCAAGAAAGGTTTAGGGAGTGGTCTGATGCAAGAAAGAAGAGTGGTTGCTTATGCTTCTAGGCAGCTGAAGCCGCGAAGAGAATTATCCGACGCACGATTTGGAGCTTGCTGCTATTGTGTTTGCCTTGAGAATCTAGAGGCATTTTCTATACGGGATGAAATTTGCTGTGTTCAATGATCACAAGAGCTTTAAATATTTGTTTGATCAGGAGCTGAACATGAGACAACAGAGATAGGTTGAATTCTTATAGGATTATGATTTTGAACTGAAATACCATTCGGGTAAAGCTAATGTGGTGGCAGATGCCTTGAGTAGGAAGTCTGTCAGTTTGTCCCAGCTGATGATATGGGATAATGAAGTGATTGAACAGTATAGGGATATGAGAATAACTGATTTCTTTGCAGGTAGTATTTGTGACCTTGAACTGACTAGGATTGAGAATGAGTTGTTAGAGAAAATTAGAGAAACTTAGATACGGAATGACGATATCAAATATCTGAAAAGCCAGAGTGGCATATCTGTAAATGAACATGGATTATTACTATATCAAGGCAGAATTGTTGTTCCCAAGGAGCTATCAGATGAGGTTATGGTTAAGGCTCATAAGGGTCAGTATACTATTCACCCAGGTGCTACGAAAATGTATCAAGATTTGAAAATTAAGTTCTGGTGGCTTGGGATGAAAAAGGATGTTGCTGAGTATGTGCCAAAGTTTTTGATTTGTCAGAAAAGATAGAGCATCAGAAACCTGCTGGTTTACTTCAGCCACTGGATATACCAGAGTGGAAATGAGATAGCATCTCTATCGATTTTGTGGTTGGGTTGCCTCGTAATCAGGCTGGGTACGATTCAATTTGGATTATAGTGGACAGGCTTACGAAGTCTGCACATTTTCTGCCAGTGCGAGTGGATTTCTCTACGGAGAAGTTAGCAAAATTATATTTAAATGAGATTGTAAGGCTCCACGGGATACTGATTAGTATTGTCAGTGATCGGGACCCAAAATTTACTTCACGCTTTTGGGTAGCCTTGCAGCAGGCTTTTGGCACTCAGATTAGGCTTAGCACTGCGTATCACCCGCAGACTGATGGTCAGACTGAGAGGACCATACAGACACTTGAGGATATGCTGAGAGCTTGCACACTGGAGCAGGGTACTGCTTGGGATGGGTACTTGTCATTGGTGGAATTCTCGTATAATAACAGTTTTCATTATAGTCTGGGCATGGCACCGTATAAGGCATTGTATGGACGGAGATGTCGTTCTCCTACTTGTTGGACTGAAGTAGGTGACAAAGAGAGATTTGGTCCGGATTTTGTGCAAGAAACTACAGTACAGATTGAAATGATCACAGAAAAGCTTAAACAGGCACAGAATCAGTAGAAAAGTTATTATGATAATAGACACAGACCGCTGGAATTTGAAGAAGGTGACCATGTATTTGTGCGGTTATCTCCAGTTACGGGTGTTGGTCGTGCATTGGGTGTGAGGAAGCTAAGTCCTCGGTTTATTGGGCCGTATCAAATTTTGAAAAGAGTGGGATTAGTGGCCTATCAGCTTGCCTTGCCCCCACATTTGTCGAATCTACACGACGTTTCAAATGTATCTCAGCTGCGGCGTTATGCTCCGGATGAATCACATGTGGTGATACCAGACGATATTGAAATTCGGGAGAACTTGAAGACTCCTGTAGGTCCTATGGATATCCTTGACCGCAGTGAAAAGAAGCTGAGAAGAAAAAATTATTCCAATGTTAAAGGTTCAATGGGAAGGACGTACACCTCATGAGGCTACTTGGGAACGAGAGGATGAGATTCTCCGGCTGTATCCTAAGTTAGCGGACAGGTATGATTTAATTTTGCGGACAAAATTTCAAAAAGTAGGGGTGAATATAACACCTCACATATCTAAAACATATATTAATATATTAAATATGGATTAAAGGGTAGGATTAGTGAAAATCCTGAAATTAGAGTCAAAATACAAAGGAAGGGTAAAACAATAATTAGCCAAACACGTAACCCTAGGAAAATAAAATTGAGTAGGGGGTCTCAAAAGAGAAAACTACCCGTGGAAATGGATTCAGAACGAAAAATTGAGTGGTTAGGTAAGTTTCTGAAAATTTGGTGAACAGTATTTTTACCGGGTAAAAATACCGCGGTACAGTTGCACCATAAAGCGTGCCAATTGAATTTTTAGCCCTAGATTTGGATATAAGTTATAAATGGTACATAGGACTAGGAAATATGTTTTCTGGAAAAAGTCTATGGAAATTAGTGTGTTTGGAGAAGCGTGCCCACGACGCGCATGACAGCTTAAAACTGCAATTTCTCCAAATGATCGCAAAACTCTAGATTCATTTGATTAAGGGCAATTAAAGGACAATTGTTAATGTTGAAAATTAGAGTTTCTAAATAATTTATGAAATTATGGACGTTTAGCGGAATAGGCGGGAGATTTGAATTAGTTTGAAATCGCGTGAGGTGGCAGTGAGGCCCACCCTCACTTAAGTGGACTTGCCACTTGGACAACAAAAAATAAAATCACATTCTCTCTCCTTCCCCCACCCTTAAACCCGCGGCCACCATAGGAGAAGAAGGGGAGCTTTTCTTCAAACTTTGATCCACCAAAACAAATCCACCAAAACGGGCTGATACTCTGTGATTGTATGGTAGAAGCACCGTATTAGAGAGGGTTGTCAATTAGAAATAAGGATTCTAATTCAATTGACAATCAATCACAATTCTGATATCTTTTTATTCGAGGAAAGACGTCTATGGAACCCTAACCTTAGGTTGGTTAATTTTTAATTACGAATTTCTAATCTCAATTTTTATATTCTGTTTTTTGAGTTATTAAACTGAAATCAAAAACCCCGCTTTTTATTTTTTGTTTTCAGCAGCAATTTTTACCAAAAAAAATTCCTTGAGAGACGACTTAAGGTTTCCACTTTACTGCAAATTTCCTGAACCCTAAATAAAATAATTTTTAATTTGCACGAGTTCGACAGCTCTTGTCAGACTGTAACTGCGCTTAATATCATAATAAATGTTAACAATACCAGTGTACAACGGGCTGTTAAATTTTATGGTATCAGAGCAGTTTACTAGGGAACTCTGATTATTTATGAATGTATTTTGTGTTGCATAGCTATCTGTGAACTCTTTATGATTAATGTATATGTGATTCCTCAGTGTGGGTCTGATTAACTCATTCCTTTGTTTTACATGTACAGATATCATGAGGGGAGCTCGTGGTCGCCGTGGAACACGAGGTACATATCCTCCACTGCCAGATCCGACTACTGCAGTTCTGAATGCTCTGCAGGCGGAGACGGAGGCAAATAGAACCATGACCGAGAACCTGATGAAAAATAATCAGGATATGATGAATGCCTTCATGACTGAGAAGAGGGCAGATAGAGCTCGACATAGGAGGGATGGTTCTCCTCCACATACGGCTACGGTGACTCCTACACCTACTCCATTTGTCACACCTCAGGAGGAAGGGAGTGGTGTAATCACCATTCTGGTGAGGCTAGTCAGCCTACTATGGATCATACATATGCTCCACATCATTCTGTTGATCCCACTATTTTTGCTCAGTCCTCTGGGGTTGCTGAGTAGTTAGTTGCTGGTACTGATGAGCAGAGGCTCATATCTTTCAGAAAACACAAGCCGCCAGCATTTTAGGGGTCAAGATACCCAAAGGTAGTTACTACATGGCTGATGGGGATGGACAAGATATTTCAGGTAAAGAGGTGCCAGGATCCCCAGAGATTGATGTATTCTGTGTATATGCTAGAGGGAGATGCCAACGAGTGGTGGTGCAACGCATATCACCATTCAGTGAGAGGAATTGACTTGGGCTTTGTTTGAGAGATTGTTTCATGGAGATTATTTTCCCAGGGAAGTCTGGGAAGCTAAGCAGGGTGAGTTTGATAAATTGCTACTTGGTACCATGACTGTTGATGCATATTTGGCCAAGTTTAATGAGTTGGTCAAGTTTGCGAATTACAGGGGTGTGCTGTCGACTCCTAAATTCTTATATGCTAAATTCAAAAGAGGATTGAGTGAGAAGATTACAAAGAGAATTTCTAATACTGTTGTGAGAAATTTTGCTGATATGGTGACCTAGTGTAAAAGGTTTGAGACCGTGTACGGCAGGTATCCGAAGTCTAATTCTTCAAGAGAGCAAAAAATTAAAAGGACATTTGGTTCTTCCGGAAATAATAATAGAGGTGGCTACCATAATAATAACAACAGAGGTAGGGGGTTGCAGGTAAGGCAGCCTCCTGGTCAATTTAAGAGGGGTGGTGGTCAGAGGAGTGGATACAATGATAGAAACTCTACTCCTCAGTGTGATAAGGGTAAGAGGTACCACAGGGGTCCTTGTACTGCAGCTCCAAATTCATGCTTCAAATGTGGTAAGGTTGGGCATTTTGCCAGTGAGTGTTGCTTGGTCGAACCGCGAGCTGCTCGGGAATAATTTATATTGTAGGAGCAAGAGTACAGAGTAACAATCAGATTTGCCAACAGGAGCAACTTATTCTGACTAAGAGCAACCCTCTTCGAATATACGCAAGCGTACGTGTCAAGAAATATAGGATGTTATAGCCCCAGATTTATCGTCCTCAGGGAGCAATTGTGAAGTAAGAAGCGTTCAAGGAAACTTAATTTGTAAAAATAAAGAAAAGTAACTATTCTCGACCAAGCTTCTCAAAGAGAAATCTCTAGTCAGCTAGTTAAACGATGTTAACCATTCTGAACCTAGATGAAAGCGGTGATAACTTAGTATAATCATCGAATATAAAGGCATCAATTTGAAGTAATTCAAAAGTAATCAGTGAGATGAGAGTAAAATCAACAGTGTAAACACAAGTTAGATATTGTGGAAAGAGTTGCAACAAAAGTTTGACGTGGAGTTGATTTTTAAGAGAGTTAAGTAGGTGTTCACGAGCTCCATATTTTCATCCCTTTGGTTAACCCTGCTTGGTAGCATATTTTATAAGTGGACTCTGCTCCTTCCTTCACTTTGCCTTAGGGTAAGAAGAGAGCAAGGCCTTACTCTCCACCTTACTCCAGAGATCTTAGAGTTAAATACAAGGAAACCATGCTGCCTTCTCAAAAGAGCATGGATTCACATGGCAGTGCTCCTCATTCCGGGTGTTTCTCCCTCCTTTCTTCAGGCTAAACTACCCCAAGATCTTGAGACTGCTCCACACGCCCTTGTCAGTGTTTCATCGACCGAGTGGTCCCGGGATGAGGTTGTCAGCCCAAAGGGTTTCACATAATCAAAATATTAAACCAAAGAGCAACTCAGATTTCATTTATAAAATATGTGTTCCTTACAAAGTTATCCTAAGACAAAAGGGATTACTTCTATGGAGCTCTCACCTAATTAAGGAAAGTTAGCTCCTAGTGAGCATTTTTCTAAAGAGAAACAAAAGGAATAATAAAACTATCCTAGAATGGGGGGTGTCCGATCCTCTTTTGTTGTGTTCCTTTTATAGAGTCCTTTGTTAGATCCTCATTGTTCCTTTCATCAAGGGCTGTGCTTTCTTCAAATCCTCTCCAATAGTAGCTCTGCTCCTTGCCAACTCAGCTCTTCATGGGAATACTCTCCAATAGCAGCTTTGCTCCTTGCCAGCGCAGCTCTTGATGGAAGTGGTCCCCCTTGCTTTTGGTTTCCTCTTGTGCGTAATAATTCTGGAAGCAGGGAGAAACCTCCACCTTCTCTGCCGATGCTGACGTGGAGGCTCCTGATTGCTTCCTTTTTCTGCTTTTGTACTATAGCATGGAGACACCTCCACCTTCTCTGCCGATGCTGACGTGGAGGCTCCTGATTGCTTCCTTTTTCTACTTTTGTACTGTAGCAGGGAGACACCTCCACCTTCTCTGCCGATGCTGACGTGGAGGCTCCTGATTGCTTCCTTTTTTTTGCTTTTGTACTGTAGCAGGCTTTTATGCTCCTTTCTGCGCAGCATTCCTCCTTCTCTCCTCAATGTGTAGCTCTTTCTGTTGGGTCTTAGGTTTCCTGATCAAAACAAATTAACCAAACAATCATATGTGAAAAATATAATGTTAATTTGCTCCAGGCCTACTCGAATTCCTGTTTCAAGTATTGCTCTAGTCTGCTTTTCAAAACATTTGCTCCTCATGGAAGAAGAAGGTCAAAGAGAATGATTTGTAATCAAAACATGGGTTTTGTGGAACAATATATATACTTAATGGACCTTAACTTTTGAGGACTATCAAGTGTTATGGTAATACTGAGCAGGCTGCGAATCTGCAGGCCTTGCCATCTGCTCCTACAGTTGGACGTGTGTATACTACCAATGCCCAGCAGACGTTGAAGGCACTAAATCTGGTTAAAGGTATAATTTTCATCTCTAATATTGATTTGTCTGTTTTGTTTGATTCAAGAGCGACTCATTCGTTCGTGGCGGAATATGTTGCTAAGGGGTTGGGCTTAAGGGTAACACGGATGATTCCCCCTATGCGTATTGATTTGATTATCTTGCCCCTGGCCTCTATTAATTTGATTTTGGGTATGGGCTGATTGTCTCAAAACTACGCAATGATTGATTGCTGCGGAATGAGGTTGATATTATCTCACGAGAGGCCCTCGGTTTTTCCGTCTCCTTATCTGTCTGTCTGTCAAACAATTAAAGCCTTGAAGGCTTGTGATCTGGGTTATGTATTCTTGGGTGGACTAGTTGGTGATATGGAGTTAGAAGTTTCTAGTATTCCGGTTGTTAATGAATTTGCGGATGTGTTTCCTAATGAGATAATGGAATTTCCACATGAGAGAGAGATTGAGATCTTAATTTACTTGTTGCCTGGTGTGGGGTCTATCTCTTTGGCTCCATACCGGATGTCGCCACTGGAGCTGGCTGAGTTGAAGAAGCATATTGAGAGTTATCTGCAAAGAGTTTTATCAGGCCGAGTGTGTCTCAATGGGTAGCACCAGTAATATTTGTGAAAAAGAATGAGGGTAGCATTAGAAAAGAAAATAAAAAAAGAATAACATTAATTTGTTTATACGTCTATTACATATACAACCTGATCAAACAAAGATACACAAGTTTATTGACCTATGATATATAGGAATAGATTTTCTTATGTGATATGAGATCATGTGAAATAATACTAATTTTCTATAGGCAAATCAATGCCTATAGAGATTTGACTCGGATAGAAAATAATAAACAAATGATGACATTAATTTGTTTCTAGAAGGTTGGGGTCCACATAAGTACGTAACCGCTCAATCCTATAAAAACAATTATACTTCAATTGGTACAAATCATTAAAACAACACAATAAACAATTCGACTTCCTATAGAAAAGATGAATTTTTTTCCTCAATTTGGATCTTGTTGCAATTCTTGTGCTACTTTGATATCCAAGGCTTTGTCGTCCAAGGATGACAACAACCCTCCTCCACTTCCTTCCACTGTCGATTCACAACCCCACCAGCGCGATGGATTACAGTGGCGGCCGGCTCTCTCGCCTATCATTGAGGAATGTGTCGATAAGACTAAGGATCGCAAAAACAACATTAAAAGGAAATTGTACAAGAAATCATTCCTAAAATGGTTCTCTCACAGCGATCAATCAAGGTTAATTATTTTTTTACTTTTTAATATTTATTATTCTTATTATTTTTATTATTATTATTGTTTTTGTTGTTAATATTATAGTTATTAACGTTAAACATTCGCCCTTTAATTGTTTTTAAAATACTTTACAGGAAGAAGGAAAGAATCCACACCCATCATAATGAGACCGTTCTCCATGTTTAGAGTTTTGTAGTTGTTCCTTATATGTCGTCTCATAGTTCATATTTCGGAGTGAATGATCAATAGTAAGACAGATCTGTATTAGCGAAATGAATAGAATGACGATTTTGCATTTTTATGGATTGTGTTTTGTGAATGATATTACTCTATTTTGGTACATGGATGTATCCAAAATTACAAACAGAATAATATTGATAATACTATTGACAGTGCTTTATTAAAAAAACACTTCCTTTTTATTTATTTATTTTTCTATTACTTCATCTTTATTATTTACCCCATAGCGGTTACTACAATAAATGCGTTGAAATGGCTTCAAGAGTTTTCATCCTCCTTCCATTATTATCTCATTTTCATCTCACTTTTGATTCTTTTTCTCCTTCTATGTGAAGATATTAACATGAATTGAGTGAGAATTGAATAATGGGTTTGCTTTTTCTACAGTTACTGCATATAAGTTATCTGCAGTAAGCCAAATACGACGTCATTTTGGGGCGAAAATCATGGTAGTTTTGTAATTTTAATTTATTTCAGGGTTGTAATAGTCTTTATATTTATAATTTTTTAAGATTTCAGTATGGAAACGATGTCGTTTTGGGAATAAATACAGATAACTTATCTGCATTAACTGCATAAATATTTTTCCCTTGAATAATTATGGGTAATCTAATTCCTTTCTAATTGTTTACTTTTTTTCCATACTTATTTTCCTTATCCTGCATCACTTTTGCTTCTTCTTGCCATTGGGGGAACTTTGTGACTTTTAAATTATTATTATTATTATTATTATTATGGGAAAAATATTTATCATTTTAAAGGACACAATTTTGTGTCATTTTAAATAAAATGATTGTTTTGGTGCATATTTGTTGGTGTTTTACCTTCTTTCTTCTCAACACTTTCCTTTTCTCTCTCTTCCTAATTTCGTGGAAGAGAGAGAATATAAAAAGGCCAACAAATATATATATATATATATATATATCTCAAAATATGATCGTTTCACGTAAAATTATATAAAGTTGTGTCCTTCAAAATTATAAATATTTCACCTTTTTAAAGCACAAAATTTTTTTGTAAGGGAATAGAAATACATAAAAGATTAGAAAGAGAAAATGGCAGAAAGAAACAAAATTGATGATCAACCCGTTGAAAGTAAAGACAATGGTGAACTATTGAGTTACTATTTGTTAAACTCGTAAAATCCAAGCCTTTTACGAGCGCTTTTTGGTCGTTCTAGATCACCATGGTCCGATCCAGAAATATAAAAGGGGAGCGATTGAAAGAGGATTATGGAAAGAGTGAAGGATTTAAATGGAACCATTTTTCTCCATTTTGGAAAAATGAGCACTGAAAATATTTTTGCCTTTTATGGTACTCCAATCGCAGGGCAGAGATGATGGGCAAAAAAAATTATTTATTCCAATTTAATTAAATAATTACGCATTTAATGCAGTTTGGGAGGTATTTACAGATCTATTGCGCACTGAGACGCCCTTTTTAGGCGTCACATGTGACGCCCCACTGGGGCATCTCTCATGAAGGAGAAGACGCCCCAGTGGGGCGTCACATGTGACGCCCAAAAGGGGCATCTCATGTGCGCTTATATAAATACTCCCATGTACCTTTCACTCCTCACTCAGTCATATCTCTCTAACCTCTCTCTAACGACGATTCGTAGCGAAGCTCTGCCGACTTAGGTAAGGTCGTAATACCTCCTATGTATACGTTTAAATTACGGTGGTAGTTAGTAATGCATGTTAGGATTGATCGTATATTAGAGAATGAGAACATTAGGATAGTCTCTTAGAAATTTTGTGCAATGCTATGAATGTTGTAATGATACTTCCTTTTTTTGTTACCTAGTTATTATTATTAATATTTAATTATGCATTAGGGTTTAGCATATTAATTAGTGATTTAGAAAATAGTGATAACGAATTCATAAATTTTTTATGTATGATGTTATTAATGCGGGAGTTTATTCATAATTTTGTAGTCAGCTATGGTAGATTATTAGTACATATTTATGAAGTTATTAGTGACCTAGGGTTAAGTATTCTGTAAGTATTATATTATTTTTGTCCAATGTTTATTTATTATTTAATTAAAAATAAATGACTGTACTACGTATTAGTACTTATGTCATTGCTTAATTAAATTGTAAATAAAATGGTGCATTACATGTGATTAATTTAAATGTTGTTTTATAGTATGTAGTTGAGGGTAATGGCTGAGTCATCATCTTCATCCGGTTCTGCATCAGATGTAGAGCCCACCGATCCCAGTATGTACATCATACCTGGGCCGTATAGATGGGAGGTCCTTCGTAAGAGGACGCAAAAAGCTCATATTTCATAGTGCGTGTAGAATACAGAGCATGTAAGGAAAATAAAGATGAGGAGCCATATGGGGGGCCACCTATAGGCGCTATCCCAGAGGTTCTCGCAGACTACCTGACACAGGCCGGATTCATACATGTTGCCCGGATGTGACATATTCAGGTATGCAATTTACGTTATTTTGCATTTATGTTATTATTCAATACCATTCGTTAACACGCTCTAATTGCATAATTTATCGCAGATTGATGCCCCTTTAATTAGTGCTCTGATCAAGAGGTGGAGACCAGAGATACATACTTTCCACATGACCCAAGGTGAGATGACTATCACCTTGCAAGATGTGGCAGGCATATTGGGGTTGCCTACTGACGGGGATCTCGTCACCGGATCCACCTCTGAAGATTGGCCCGCTGATTGACAATTAACTTGTCACCCAGTTGCCACGGACCTTGTATTGAACCCGATCCTGAAACCGTACCATCAGTGCATGATTCTTGTTCGCTCCGATAACTCCAATCAATGTAGGAATAATGCGGAATTCCTTCCAAAAAGGAATAACTATTTCGTCACCTCCAACTGCGGATTATAACTTTTTAATACAAACTTCCTAATTCAGGTATTAAAGCAGGTATCTATTCAGCTATATACAATTTATTTCAATTACCTTCATGGTGAATACCTAACGGGGCAGACGCAACGTAATGCAACTACGGCATTTGCGCGACGACTGATTGATGGAATATTGGGATTTGAGACGTACCCATCTCACGGGGTTCATATCCTTCTGAACCAGAAGACGTTCTTCCATTGCCATATTTTCATCATCTTCGTCGTCATCTTCATCGTGCATTTCCCAAGTCGGATCATTTTCATCTCCCTCGAAAAAGTTTCCAACTGGAGACGCATGAGCGGCAGGCGAAGCTGGAAGATGGGGAGAATTTAAATCAACTGACCTCATCGGTAAGGGAACATTCTCGGTTGCGGCGATGTCCTTGACTGGTTGAAAAATTCTTCCATTGTCATCTCCACGTCTTCATCGTCAAGCACTTTCAAACTAATGTATTTATCACCTTGCAATAACTTTGTCGTGATCTGAGTGATACATTGGTTGTCTTGAAGACTTAACTTCTGCCGAATTCTCTGATGCAGTTCGCCAATGGTTGCCTTGCGTTGGATACGTGTAGGCCTTTTTTCACCTTCGAAGATGACACCTCGTCGACCTTCTACCTTCCTACCATTGTAATATAACTCAACACGAATAGAATCACGATTTGATCTCATTTTTAAATAGAATAAGAAATAAAATTGAAATACTAAATTAAAGATAAAGGAATTTTGGTGGAGAAGAGAGATATGAAGAGGTGGAAAAGAGAGATATGAAGAAGAGTGAGAGAAGATGTGTGAATTGAATGGAGGGGTGGGGGAATATATAGAGCACACATGTGACGCCATTTTTGGGCGTCACATTGTGCATCAGATGCGTAATTATTTAAAAAACAGCATTAAATGCGTAATTATTTGATTTAAATGCATTATTTTAATTTTTTTTGCCATAGATGATGTACAGATAGTTCTTGTTGACCTTTCAATCACAAAGTAATTATTTTTTCATTCTTTAAAATTGCCTCTATAGTTACTAAAGTAATAAATAATAAAATCTTTTTATTTAATTCATGTCTTTCTCTTATAAGTTATATTTTGAAATGAAGCAAACTGCTTACCAAAATAAAAAATTGAAGAAAATTAATTTTTATCCATATAAATGAAGGGCAAATGATTTCTGCTTCAAAAGCATACTAAATTCTCTCCGTCGTTGAAACAAAAATGATAGAGAGATAAAGCAAAAGGAATGAAAGAGAAAGCATAAATTTTATGTTTCAATGGCAAATTCTTTGTATGCTTTTGAAGCATAAATCGTTTGCCCATAAACAAATTCTAGGTTTAAGAGTATGAATTCATTGTAAATATATTTTTTGGATCGCTTGATTAGTTTGATCAAGTAGGGTAACACCATAAGAGTGGTAAAGTTCTCTATGTAAATTTTTAAACATAATTGGCAATTGCATATCCAAAACTCAAATTCAAAATTATTAATTAAGCTCAACAACCTTTACGAATTGATTCAGGTGTTGCCATGGTTATAAATAACGTATCACTGAGATAAATACTTCTAACCAGAATTATTCATTAACCAAAAGTGAATAACAACCTCTAATTAGAACTGTCCACTAACCAAAAGTGTATAGAGACACAAATCTTTAAAAAAAGTATATAAAAGAGACGTAATTTGACCTTCTAAATTAGAAAACTTATTAACATTACATTGACAACTAGAGGTGGAAAATAAAATTAAAAAGTGTATAGTGGGACACAATAAAAATCATCCTGTATGGTCCTTTTGATCTTTTGACGGGTTTTTAAGAAGATAAAGCCCATAAATATTAATAACAAGCCGAGAAATAAATAAATTAAGCCCAAGGTCCCGTCAAAAGGCCCAACATCCTCATTCTTTTATCTTCTTCATTTCTTGTAGTTGTCCATTTTCTCTTCTGAATCTTTCTCCAAGCACTGATTTTTAAGGATAAATAAATAAATAAATAAAAAATGGCTCACTCAATAATAAGACAATCCATAAAATTAATAAATCCAAATTTTCTCACCTCACTTACAGTTCAGAATATTGTGTTGATGTTTATTCATGTTAATAAGACAATCCATAAGCAATTCTACAATGAACTGAAGTCGAGAGAGGGAGCGATGATGTTTATTCATGTTGAATATTGTGTTGATATTAAGTTCAAAAATACTTTAAATAAGAGTTATTTTTACCACGGCATAATAATGCAAACATTTTTTCACAACTTCCAAGGGGAACTACATTTAAAGTGGGGGGTTATCTCTATTTATTGTAATGGAATTTACAAATACAAATTGATAGAGAGATACAAAAAATATAAAATAATTAATTAAGTCACACCCAATGTCTTAAGATTTTGAGTTGAAGTGACGCTTATCATGGTATTATAGTTGAAGTGATTAGGAGGTCATAAGTTTGATTCTTACCATCCTTCATTTTCAGGTGGAATTAAGAAAAGTACAAAGTTAACAAAAAATGGGCTTATGTCATATCCACACTTCAAGCCTAGAGAACTCTTATGTGAGGGGGTGTGTTAGAGAGAAATAAATAATTAATTAAGTCTCACCCAATAACATGAGGATTTGGGTTGAAGTGGTGCTTATAACAAATTATAGATGTTTGGGGTTAACATGTGTAAAATAGATACCTGACAGATTGGCCTATGAGTATCTCATCATTATAACAAAGGAAGATGCTTATTTCTCTTTAGTTTTCTTGCGAAAGCTATGAGTTTTGTTTCATAATCTTAAAATTTTGCTACAATTATTGGGTTATAATGAAATAAATCACTTAGTGGGGGTGATAGTTGATGTATTTTGCTACAATTAAATATATTTTATAATTTTAAGATGAACATAACCTTATCCTCATCATCATATCACTATCGGCCCTGCTATGCCATAATAGATTTAAGTAACAATAGGTTGTATGATAATATGTCAAGGATCCAATATTGAGGTATTTATGTGAAAATTATTCAGCAAAGTACAAACTCATTGACATAAATAGTACCAAATGAAACTACTTCATTATTAAAGTTAAATGCACTTAAGATATCTAGTAACTCATTGGAGGGCTTTCTCCAACCAGTCTTGGAAACATAACCAGAACTAAGAGATTTATATAAGCCTTAACCACATTTACTGGCTTCTATTACCAAGCTTTTTCACCTCAACCAAATTGTCTACTCTTAACCTCTCCTCCAAAACCCTAGGACATAATTCTATTGTTACGTGTGACTCCTTGTGGCTGATTCCCTCCAGCCATTTTCCCTCTCCTTGAAGCTTGGACCCTTATGCATGAATGTGAGCCAAGAACTCACATTTTTCCATTGATTTCTTCACATTAGACCTTAATGTTGGAGACATAGAGTATTCGAATACTCATCGAGGAGTATTCAAATATCTCCTGTAGAATTTGCATGAAATCACCTAAAACAAGTTGGAAAGCCCTAATAACTTAATGGAACCTTAGACAATGATTATTAATGAGTATTTATTGTATAAACAGATTGTGATTGTGCTATTTGTGGACATTGAACTAATGTGGACTTGGCTTGGATTGATTGCTTAAGAGGTACACTTTCGTGTCCTCGGTTTAGCCATTGTTGGTTCCACCATACCCCATGGGGAATGGTTTATATGCATGATGTGTTTTCATGTATTGATTTTGAAATGCTGTTGAGCTGTAATGTGCAAATGCCTTATGATATGCATGTGTTGTTCCATCTAGACGGTAAGCCTGGGTATGTAGGAGACATACAATAGGGTGATCCTGTGGGTGGGTGCAAGTTGTTTCTTGCACTGATTGTAGGTAATAGACGTATGTAAACCCTGTATTTCTCTAGTCAATAGAATAGTTGACACACATGACATGATTATTCTGCTGCATTGCACTGATTTTGGAACTTATATTGTTTTACTATTTTCAGAACTTATATTGCACATGTAAGTGAGCTTGAGGTGGAGAAATCCTTGAGGACCCCTTGTCTTACTGAGATTTCTGTTTAGAGATCTCACCCCACATTTGGGGTACATTTTCAGGTTCAGGTAACTCGGGGGTTGATACCTCGGGTGGCAGGAGGCCGGAGCTGAGTTGATATTTATGCTTTTATGATGAAGTGCTGGATTCTGACATGCTTTACTTTTATTATCATGTTATTTGATGTGAGACTCTGTTGGACTTTGTTGCCTTATTTGGTGAGTTGGGAGTTGTCCATGCCACAATGACTTTACTTTGTTGTTTTAGATTCAAGTTGTATAATGTATCAGGATTATGGTCCGGACTACGTGTTGTAGTTCCGTGACTTAGATACTCACTTACTTATATTATGAGGTTATTCAGTGTATTTAGCTTTTATTGCAATTTACATACAGGCAATATTTTGAAAAAGGATTAAGTAATCAACTTGGTTAATATTAATGACGTCATAATTGAAAAGAAAAAGTTAATTCCGCATTTTAATTAAGCGTGGCTTAATATGATGATATAATAACAAATCGGGTATACACGTGATGCTATGCTCAGAGAATAGTTATGTGTGATGGAAGGAAGTTGAGAGAGTGATGGAGTGGAAAGGCATAATGCATGTCTGCTAGTGCGAAGAGGGAGTTTGTAAGAACCCGCACCGATAATTAAGGTAATTAATGAATTAATTATGATAATTAGGAAATGATTCCATAATTGATCCTAATAATTATTATGAGGCTTTAATAATTATAATTAGTGGGTAAGAAAGCTGAAAGTCGCTTTTCGGAAGAAAAGTGCAGATATCGGTTCTGCTACCCGGTATAAATGCGTACCGAAAAAGTATCCCGGAAAAGTATAACAAGTGCATGATAATTACTAGAATATTATGTAGGAATAGTAAAACAAGTTTCAAGTCAAAATAATGTGAGCTGATGCCAGAACTGATACTGGCTATAGAAAAGTGCGTACCGGAAAGGTGCTCCGAAAAATAAAATAAAAATATAACAAATCTTAGAAAAATGAGTAGGATTAGATTCCAAAGTTTGGGATCAAGATCTTTTGTGTAGCTATTAAGGCTAACACTGTGCGCTATGGCTTAAATGCCTATATATTTTTTGTGGTGAGAGTCTTGTCCTTGACTTTGAAGGCTTCAAGAAGCCATTTTGAAGGGGAAAGGTGTAAAATTGTTATTCATTTTCGTACACCTATATGGACAGAACCTTGGAGCTGGGTTTGGAGCTTCAAGCCACTTCATTTTCGGAGTTTTAAGACTTGGAAGGTATACTTTGGTCACACTTTGTGTATTTTGATGTTTTAAGCTTGTTTAAACAATTAAAAATCGTAACTTGAACCATTTAATAAAAAGGAATGTGTTTCTGGGTTCATAGCATGTTAATAAACATCTGTTTAAGGAGTTCTTGGACTCCAAATCGAGTTTGGATCATTAGAGGTCGATTTTACCTTTAAAACTCAGTTTTCTGCATTCTGTCGAAGAAGTATTCGAATACTTTTCGGGCAGTATTCGAATACTTTTCTGGGAAAATGCAGTAATCGAATACTTCGCGAGGCAACAGCGACCTAGTTTAGTAAAATTGCGATATCTCGAGCTACAGAGCTCTAAATTGAGTGAGGTTTGGACCTATGTGGAGCTAACACATAGGGCTACAACCCTGTAAATTTTCAGATCCATTGGATAAGTGGATTTCTCTGAGTTTATGTTTGAAGTCGCGACCCCCATTGCTGGAAATTCAGCTTGTTGTAAGAACCTTGCATAAAACATAACCGGAGTTATACAACTCCGATTGAGACATAAAGTATATCGTTGGAAACCTCAAGATGTCTATTTTAACATTTGTAAATATTAGAATATGAATATTGATATAATTATTGGTCTAAAACAGATTGTGATTCTACTGTGTTTGGACTTTGAGTTTGTGCGAACTCTTGGCTTGGATAGCTAGCTTGCAAGGTAAGCTTTCGTGTCCTCGGTTTATCCATGTTGTGGTTCCACCATGTCCCATGGGGATGTGGTTTATGCATGCTGTGTTGCATGCTTTGATATTTTGGAAATGTTGTTGAGCTATTATATGCAATGTGCTTTTATGATATGCATGTGATGTCCACCTATACGGTAAGCCTGAGTATGTGGTACATACAAGATGGTGAGGCTGTGGGTGAGGTGCAAGCGGTGTTCCTTGTACTTATGTGGGTATAGACGTATTCCTGCATTTCTCTGGCCAGTTGATTGTATAAACACACATGGCATGAATATCTGTTGCACTGCATAGTTTTGGAACTTATATTGTAAATACTGTTTTTGAACTTATATTACACATGTAAGTGAGCTTGGGGTGGAAGATCCTTGAGGACCCCTTGCCTTACTGAGATTTCTTGTTTAGAGATCTCACCCCACGTTTGGGGACGCTTATTTCAGGTTCAGGTAATGTTGAGGGCTCAGGTGGCAGGAGGCCAGAGCTGAGTTAGATTTATCTGTGCTTTGCTGACATGATGGTTGCTGGTTAATTGACTGCTGTTTATGTTTTCAGTTATGATTATATTGAGACTGTTGTTGGGCATTGTGCCTTATTTGGTGAGCATGGGGTTTGTCCATGCCACATGGATTGTTATTGTCTTTTTAGCTAAAGTTGTATTAATGTATCAGGATTTTGGTCCAGGCTATGTGTTGTAGTCCTGTGACTTAGATACTCACTTATCTATTATACACGAGGTATTTCAGTTAGTTGTCTTGCAATTTACATACAGGCAGTATTTTATGAAATTGATTAAGTAACCAAGATGGCTAAGGTTAATGACGTCATAATTGAATTAAAGAAAAAGTTATTCCGCATTTTAATTAAGCATGGCTTAATACGATAGTATGTTAACAATCCGGGTTAACACGGGCTGTTACATTTTATGGTATCAGAGCACTTTCTAGGGAAAAGCCTGTATGTATTGCAATAACTTAGGATGTTTCGTTGCGTGTCTACTTTGCGTTCTCTCTGATTGGTGTGTTATGATGATGCATTTGTGACCACATGGCGTGGGCCTGATCAACTCATTCTTTGTGTAACTTGTGCAGAGTCATGGTGCCACCGAGGAGGAACCCTAGTACGAGCGAGGATCAATCGGATCCTATCCTGGCTGCATTAGCTGAGATGCAGGCGGCCCGACTAGCCGACCAGGAGGCCACGAGGTTGGCAAACTAGGCGATGCTGGACGCTATCAGAGAGGCGAACCGGCGAGCCACTGCTGAGGTTCTGGAGGAGAACCGGATGGCCAACATGACTATGATGAGGGTCATGTTGGAGGAGTTGAGGGCTGGTCCTGCTGCTGGCCAGTGTCCTCCACCACCTCCACCGCCGCCACCGTCTCCACCTCCGCCTAGTCAACAGGAGGACACCCAGAGTCAGATGGGTGAGGGCAGTCATTTGACGGGGGCTTTGCAGACCATACCCGTATTTGCTGAGGATCGTGACGCAATCGACCGCAGGCTGAATGCTTTCCGCAAGCATAAGCCACCTTCTTTCGACGGATCATATGATCCCATTGCTGCTGCCAGATGGTTACAGGCGTTGGACAAGATCTTCCGGATCATGCAGTGTACCGATCCGCAGAAGCTGATGTTTGCCACTTACATGCTGGAGGGCGAGGCCCATGAGTGGTGGACCAACATTTCTCTCATCTACGAGATGCAGGGCCGTGTGATGACGTGGTCGTTCTTTGAGGAGTGTTTTATGGGTCAGTATTTCCCGTATGATGCACAGGAGAGGAAGCAAGGGAAGTTTGACCGTTTGGTTCAGGGCTCATTGTCAGTCGACGAGTACCTGGCCAAGTTTAACGAGCTGGTGAAGTTTTCACACTTCAGGATGGCGAGGCCTACTCCTACATTCTTGGCAGCTAAGTTCCGCAGGGGACTTAGTGAGGATATTGCTGGTTACTTAGCTGGGTCTGCTTCCAGAGATTTTGGGACACTAGTTCAGCAGTGTCGTGATATTGAGGACTTCTACAGCACGAGTAAGGCCAAGAAGGCCAAGACGGATGAGACGACGACGACGACGATGAAGGTAGCTGGTGGTTCCACTTCTTGGCGAGACAAGAAGTTTGGGAACAAGGGAAAGGGTAAACAGATGGCAGCTCGGCAAGCGCCGAACCAGTTCAAGAGGACTTCTGCTCAGGGGAGCGCAGCTAGACCTCCTGCTCCCAGATGCTCGGGATGCGGGAAGTCACACTTTGGACCGTGTGCTACCGGCCAATTGATATGCTTCCAGTGTGGCAAGGAGGGCCACTATTCCAGAGATTGCCCGACGGCGAGAGTTGCTGCAGTGCAGGCTGTACCATTGTAGATGGTTCCTACTGGGGCACCAGCAGTGCCACCTACTACGGGGCGAGTGTACACCCTTGATCGTCAGCAGTCGGGCAGAGCTCCGAACCTGGTCAGAGGTACTGTTACCATTGGTGGGTCAGCTGTTGATGTATTGTTTGATTCCGGGGCAACGCATTCTTTTGTTGCTACCCCTATTGCTGTGGGGCTTGAGTTGCCCAGTGATGTGCTTTCTCCACCGATGCGGGTGACCACCGCCACTGGAGAAAAATGTTTGACCTCCACTGTTCATCGCGATGTAGCGTTTCAGTGGGATGGCCGTGACTTCTCGGTAGATCTGATAGGATTGCCGATGGCCAACTTGGAGATTATTCTGGGCATGGATTGGTTGTCCAGAAATTGTGCATTGATTGATTGCTGTGCCAAGAGAGTGGTGATGTCTCCGGGTGGGTCCACAGCCAGTTCCTCACCGTTCATTTCAGTCCTGTAGGCGAGGAGGGCCTTGAGAGCAGGGGCATTTGGCTATGTTATGTTGGGAGGTTTGGTGAGTGGGACACAGGAGGATCTCACTGGCATTCCTGTGGTGAGGGAATTCCTCGAGGTGTTTTCCGAGGAGATTCCTGAGTTTCCACCGTAGAGGGAGATAGAGTTCTCCATTGACTTATTGCCTGGTGTGGGGCCTATATCGTTGGCTCCATACCGGATGTCGCCACCGGAGTTGGCAGAGCTGAAGAAGCATATTGAGGAGCTCTCAGCGAAAGATTTTATTCGGCCTAGTGTGTCTCCTTGGGGAGCGCCGGTTATTTTTCTGAAAATGAAGGATGAGACTATGCGGTTGTGCACTGTAACACCCCGTATATATCCGGTAATGTTATCATACTATCGTATTAAGCTGCGCTTAATTAAAAATGCGGAATATCTTTTTCTTTTCAATTATGATGCCATTATCATTACCAACTTGCTTATTAACAGTTAATAAAAACATTGCCTGTATGTAATTGCAATAAAACAACTAACTGAAATACCTCACTAAATAAATATCATAAGCATAAGTCTCTAGTCACGGAACTACAACACGTAGACCGGACCAACTAACAGTTTATACAACTCAGCTCAAAGTACTAACATAAAGTGACATGGACAAACCCCATGCTCGCACAAATAAGGCAACAAAGCCCAACATCAGTCTCAACATTAACAATACAATAATAACGGTGCGGAAAACATAAACAGCATCCAGTCCAGTCATGCTATCAACAAAGCAGTCAATATAATAACCATCAATCATGCTCTGGCCTCTTGCCACCAGAGACATCAGCCCCCATACTACCTGAACCTGAAATAAGCATTCCCCAAACGTGGGGTGAGATCTCTAAACAAGAAATCTCAGTAAGACAAGGGGTCCTCAAGGATCTTCCACCCCAAGCTCACTTACATGTGCAATATAAGTTTAAAAGCAGTTCATCAACATCAGTTCTAAAATAATGCAATGCAGCAGATAATCATGTCATGTGTGTCAATACTATTCTACTGGCCAGAGAAATGCAGGAATACGTCTATCTCCTACATATAGTGCAAGACGCCACTTGCATCCACCCCGGATCACCGTATTGTATGACGCCACATACTCAGGCTTACCGTCCAGATGGAACAACACATGCATATTAAAAGCCATTACATGTAAAGCTCAATCAACATTTCATATTTTCAAAAGCATGTAACACAGCATGCATATACCATATCCCCATGGAACATGGTGGAACCACAACATGGCTAAACCGAGGACACGAAAGCTTACCTTACAAGCTAACACCAAAGCCAAGAGACCACAAGCTCACAGCCCAAACACAGCAGAATCACAATCTGTTATGGACCAATATTGTATCAATAATTATGCATCTCAAGCATACAACTAAAAGACAACGCCTTTCCTTTACGTTTTACGTCTTAAGGCTCCATACAAAGCCATAAACCCTTAATCACTTGATTCTGACTTAGTTCATTAATTACAGAAGCCTAACTTCCTTAATCTAGGGTCCACAAACCCCCCAATTGCTTACTATATGCACAGTAAAGCTATTGTTCTTCGAAATCCCAGAATATCCGGATATCTCATTGGAAATATCAGGATATCCCGTATCAGGATATCGCACTAGAAATATCAGGATATCCCATATCAGGATATCGCACTCGAAATATCAGGATATCCCATATCCGGATATCTCCCTCAAAATATCAGGATATCCAATATCCGGATATCTCACTCGAAATATCAGGATATCCAATATCCGGATATCTCCCTCAGAATATCAGGATCAGGATATCCAATATCAGGATATCCAATATCCGGATATCTCCCTCAAAATATCAGGATATCCAATATCCGGATATCTCCCTCAGAATATCAGGATATCCAATATCCGGATATCTCACTCGAAATATCAGGATATCCAATATCCGGATATCTCACTCGAAATATCAGGATATCCCATAACAGGATATCTCACTCGAAATATCAGGATATCCAATATCCGGATATATCACTCGAAATATCCGGATATTTCGCGACAGAATGCAGTTTCTGCATTTCGCGAAGATATCCTTCCAAGGTTCCATTTTTAACACTTCAACACGTTAAAGCATGCATTTTTATACCCTCTTAGGTTAACATATCAGTTGGTTACTTACTTAACCCATTTACATGCAAAGATGACACCTTTAACCCATTAAAACACATGATCAAGGTTGGTACAACTCACCAAAGGCATATTCTCTCTCTTCCTTTCTCTTTTCATTGTTTTATTATTATTATTATTATTATTATTATTCTTTATGTTCTGTATCAGTTCTTGCTTCTTTGTGTTGCAATTTAATTTACTGTTTGGACGGATATGGTTCTGAATTAATTTAGGAATATGGTTTTTATTGGATTGGATTTTAGTACTTCTTTAAAAGTTGAGTTCTTTTATTATGTTCCTCTGGTCCCTGATTCATGTTGCTTTGTTTTGTGTCACAACAGTCTGACTCTGTGTTATTTGAGTCATTGAGGAGGCTACAGCTGATGGAACTCACTATGGATCGTCTAGAGGTTTGAATTGAACCATTCCTTATTACTCGTTCAATGAGCCTACCATTTTTTCCCTGCTTTTGGGTAAATTTTCTTGCTTTTTTCGATGCCCTTTTTGTAAGTCCTCTAATCCTCAAAATTTAACTTTGCCAGGCAACTAAGATTGGAAAGGCTGTCTCGCCTCTCAAAAAGCATCGATCAAAGCATATTAGTCAACTCGCACAGACTCTTATTGGGTATGAATAAGATTTTCCTAGATATTTGTTTTTCATTCTTGTATCATTGGTTTGTTTTGCAAAGATAAATGAACCTGTTTATCTTCTACTACATGGATCAAAGAAATAGCTTGTAACCAGTTTCTTTGGTTCCAATTAGGCTTTGTTTGGGAGTTGGTTTTAAGAGGGGAAGGAAAGGAAATGGAGGGTTTTAGTAAGCCCTCCCCTTGTTTGTGAGTTTTAAAAAAGGAGGGGAAGGAATTGGAGATTTTTACTAAACCCTCCAAAACCCTCATTCTTCCTAAAATTAAAAAGTTCCCCCAATTTGGGGGGTTTGAGGAGGGAAATATTAAAAATTACTTATCTACCATTAGCATTAAAATGTAAAAACTATATAAATGTGAATCATTGTTAAACGTGAAATTATTAGAAAAGTCTCAAATACCAACAAAATTTATCGACAAAAAATATTTCGTCAAAAATTGTGATGAAATTTTTGATGAAAATCACATACGTCAAAAAAGTTTCGTCAAAACTAAAGACGAAAGAAGATTTTGTCATGATCACTGACATAAATTTTTTACGGGAAAGAATTCAGTCAAAACTATTGACGAATCTAAATTCCGTTGAAACTTTCAACGAAAATATTTTCGTCCAAAATTTGACGAAACACATCTCTACCGAAAAGTTTCGACGTAAAACAATTACGTCTAAATTTTTTACGGAAAATATTTCCATCAAAATTTGAGACTAAAAAAATTTCTGTAAAAAGAATTTGACAAAATTTTTTTGTCAAAATTCTTTACAGAATCTAAATTTCGTCAAAATATTTCATAAAAAAACATATTCATCGAAATTTTTGACGAAAAATATTGTCATCAAAATTTTCAATGCAACACATTTCCATCGAAAATTTTTGCTGGAAAGAAATTTCATTAAAATTCTTTACAGAATTTACATTCCGTCAAAAGTTTTCGACGGAAATATTTTCGCTAAACTTTTTGACAAAAACTTTCAGTTGAATATTTAAGGAAACACATTTTCATCGAAAATTTTCGATGGAAAATATTTTCGTCAAATTTTTTGATAAAAGATATTTCCATCAAATTTTCAACGGAACACATTTATGTCAAAAAATCTCAACAGAAAATTTTTTCGTAAAAAAATTTGACGAAAAATATTTCGATTAAAATGTTTAACGGAAAAAATATTCTGTCAAAATTCTTTACAGAATCTAAATTTCGTCGAAAGTTTCGAATGAAACATTTCCCTCAAAATATTTGACAAAAAAATTTCCGACAAAAAAAATTTCAAAACACATTTCCATCGAAATTTTGAACGAAAAACATTCCGTCAAATTTTTTGACGAAATATTTTTTTTCGTTTAAAGCATTTCATGGAGGAAATCATTTTCGTCAAAACTTTTGCTAGAAACTAAATTTCGATAGAAAATTTATTTTTGTAAAAAATTTCATCGGAGAAAATTTTTCGTCGCTTTTCGACGAAGAGTATTCCGATGAAAAAAAATTTGTGACAATTTTCGTAGCTTGCAGCGTAGAAATTTCATAAGAAATATTATCTTTTTTAATATTGTGAAAAACACATAAATAATTTTGTTAGAAATTTTAAATTTAATTTAGTTTGTAAAATATATAATTATATTAATTTTAAAAATGGGTATAATGGTAAAAATATCTCATTAACCCTCCATTTTCCTCCCTTGCCATTTTTTAACTCCCAAACAAGGGGAGGGAATACTCTCCAATGTCCTTCCCTTCCTTCCCCTTCCTCCCCCTTGGATCCCCTTCCTTTCCTTCCCCTCCAAACTCCCATACAAAGCCTTAGTGGTTTGCTATTCTGGTATTGTGTGTGTAAATGAAGATTAACACAATTCACTGTTGTTGCACTGACCCATCTGTAATTCTCTGTCGTCAACCATCAATTATTAGATTTAGTTAGTCTGAACCTGTTTCTTAGTTATTCGTGTGTCCTTTATGTTCACTTGTGATGCTTATTTAACTTTGATGAGGATCTTTAGATATATGAAGGACTACTACCCAATTTTGATTCCATATAAATCACACTTATGGCAGAATGTCTCTTCTGCTTAAAAGTCGGCTATTATTTATTAGTGTAAAAGTTGAGATGTGACATCTGTTTAATTTGTTCACTTGCATTCTAAACATTTTCATAATTTATTGACTTTGTAGTTGCTGGAGAAAATTGGTAGATGAGAGGTGCAAGGCTTCCACTACCACAGCTATTGCAGGTAGAGAAATTTTTTTTGCTTTCATGTGAATAACCTGCTGCTTTTTTATCCATTTTTAAAATTAATAAATGTTTAAAAGCGGCTTTATTAAATATTTGTAGCTTCAGAAGGCACTCCAGAAGGCACTCAAGATTCTGTAAATCCATCTGTTCTTGATGCAAAGAAGCCTCCCTTGATTCCGAAATATGTAAGAATAAAAAATCTCTTTGTGCATATAATTTTTAGGTTTGAGTTCTCTCTGACCTTAAAATCTTCTTGTCTATCAGAAATCCAAGTTTTTAGATGAAGCTGCATTCCAAGTAAAGCTAGAGGTCACTAAGAGGAAACTTCGGGAGAGTTATCAACAAATTGACAATGGTTTGTCATTCCTTTACCAAAATCAAAGTCCTAAAGTCCTATCTGATTTTAAGTTGTTAGAGTGTCCAGTAGTTTCTACATTCCTAGAGAATCTTCTGCACTAAAGTTAATTCCCTAGAATGTTGGATTTATCTGATCAACTTTTACGAAATTAAGAGTTTGGGACACTAAATTATAACACGTGATGATTTTTTCTTTATTTGGCGGCACATTACTAAGTTCATAATTAATTGATGACACTTTCATTGTTGCTTGCAGCTAAGAGGCAGAGGACAATACAATTTGTGGCTATAAATGATCTCCCCAAGCCAGTGGCTCGCCAACGAAATTCACGTTTGAAACTTGGGAACCAAAATAGGAAGCGGTGTAATGCACCAAGACCGAAGATTTCCAAGCCTTAGCCGTTCTGTGTATTGAAGATTGATCCCCTTGACAGTAGAAAATAACCATATCCATTCACCATTCTTATGATAAGAAAGAATTCTTATCGAGAGAGAAAAGAAACAAACGAAGGGGAGAAAATGAATTTTCTTATTTCTGAGTATCAAAAACAGAACAACAATGTATTTCTTATACCCACCATGTGCAACAGTTACCCTCCATCTAATTGACTATCAACTGTATAACTACAGGTGGCATATACGTGCCAACTATATTGAACACTAATTACTTTGGACACACACACATGTCTATTCAACTCACTATTTTTTTACAACTAAACCGAATAGCTCTTGGCCCATGTGGGGGCACTTCTTCTTCTTGAAGACTTTCTCAACGTATCATCTTACTTGGATAGAGCTTTTCTGATTGAGAGGGAAGTAAATTTTGAAACATTGTTTATTTCAGAAGTTCTAGACGTCTGAGAGTATATAGGAATTTTGTTTAATCCAACATTGGATTTGGAAGAGGGTCCTAACTCGGTACTCAATTGTTGACTTGCCTTTCTACAATGATTGTCTATAGAAATCTCTATTATTTCCTTTCATTGTTCTTTTGTCACATTTTGGTTTATACACTAGGGTCTCATATGACTAACTTGGTTTTATGTAAGTTGGTTTATCCGAATTTTAATAAGAAATAGCATTTTATTTTTGAAGCTTTTTTCTCACTTTTAGAGTGTGCAATGTTTTCAATATTCAATAGCGTGGTGTTTAGCATGGATGGTTGAGTAGGGATTAAACGATGATTAAGTAATTACAACTTATGAAGTATATGTTATTAATAATATAATAGCTCGAAATGAATAGATTATTATTAAAAAATGTGGTTCTAATTTTAGAGTAAAAATAAACAGAATATGTCTCGGCATCTAAAGAGAATATGTAAGATCTGAGTTCTGATTCATATTTTGAATGCCTTCTATTTTATGATTATTCTTTTGAGTTTTTATATTTATTCAATTTTAATTAATGACTTCTAACTTCGAACCATATTTTCATCAATCAATCCCAACTACTTGAAGTTGGTCCAAGTCAAACCAAATTTTTTTTTTGGGGTTTGGTTTGAAAGAATAACATATATGAATAAGGATGAAGAGTGACCTTTGGTGCATGGCATTGGACAAATTGCCATGGATGAATATTCGACAGTATGCTTGATATTAAAAAAGAAAAAGAAAAAAACAAATTGGATGGTATGAATATTATTATGACTATGACTATGACTCCGAGAAAGAGAGAATGTGCAAAATATGGAGCTTTTTATAGTTGTCAGCTTGATTTTCTTCTTTGTTCTTTGTTCATTTTTATTTTTTTATTTTTTAGATTTTGCTAACTAGCCTTTTAATCATGCTCTGTGATTTGCGCGTGTCTCAAAACTCAACTCGCCAATGCTATGCTAATGTTGTACAGTGTACAACAATAACAATAGATGTCAATTTTGACCACCTCTCTTTCTCACCATCTTTCTTTTTTTTTTGTTTTTTTTTAACTTGCTGAGTATTCTTTGCTTTGTTTAGGCTAAATTTTCCGCCATGCCACCTCATCCACTGCATGCTAAAAAATAGTTTTGCTCAAACTCTCTCTTGAGATCTCTCAAATACAAAGCATAAAGCTTTGCTCAAACAATTTCTCTCAAATTTATGTCAACTAAAATTCTCTCATCTGACCTAGCTTCCACCCACAGCTAATGAGTATTTATAGAGGAGGTGGAAATTAGGTTTAGGATTTTTAGGAAACTCCTCAAATGGGCTTGTGCCTATCATTGAAGGAGGAAGCCCAACACGAACCGAGTTTAATAACATTGGTTTTAACTAAAATGACACATTTATATGTCATTTAAAAAAACAAATACTTTTCCCAATAAATAAAGATTGTCGAATACATATTTTTTATTAAATTAGAACATTAGAAGATTTAGGCTTACTTGTCGAATACATAATTCTTGATAACTCAAAGATTGTCGTGCTTGTTTCAGTCTTCCTACAAACGTTGAAAGACCATAGAACTTTCTTTATAGTTCACACCACTCCCTATTCACAATTATTGATGAGACAAGTTGTGGAGTGACTGTTTCACATACAACGTGAATGCAGTGTGGATCTGGTCATAATTATTAACCCTAGTTCCCATTACATCATAGGTCTATGGGTTGGGCGTATACTACACACTAATTAGTGATAAATTAAATAGACGACATGAAAAATTTAAAATGAAAAATTATAAATCATATATTATATTTAACAAAGGGTCAAACAAACATATAATATTTATGATACCGGTTCTTCAGATTCAGTAGACGACATCTTTAGTGATAAATTAAATCAAAATTCCTTCAATAATACACAACTAACATAATATTAATGTTGTACCGTTGGGATCTATAAGCCCACTATGTTCCCTTATAGAGTGTATGGTCACTGTATGGGCGATACCTGTGGCTTTGGTAAAGACCAGGCCACGCGATATTATCCCAAGTATAATCAGATAATCAGTACAAGTATAAGCTATATGAGAATTCAAGTAATAGGTTAATAACGATACATAACATACTCACTGTTGTGCCCTCTGGGGGCTATTTATAATGATCATGGTGTGGGTAGATCAGGGAGGATAGTCAACTCTCCTTGGGATACACTCCTATGATAGCAGTGTTGGGCGGTTTAGGCGCTGACGTTGTGGCAGCGCTGCGCCCCCTGCTACTGGCGATGCCAGCGTTGGGCAAAGGGAGAGTTTCCCTTTGTGATACCTGTGGCGATTGCCTTTGGTGGTTAATGTCCCAAGGTAAGACATTTTGGTGTATCTCTTGGGTGTGCAGCACCCTTGGTGGATGTGAAGGTACACGTCAGCCCTTAGGGCTAACGTGGAGCTAAAAGGGGGTTTGGGCCTGCGAAGTTGGGCCGCTAGAGTGACTGGCCTATTAGGGTGGTTAATGCCTGCTGTGGCGATTGGGCCCTGCTGTGGCGATTGGGCCATCCAGAACAGGAGCCCCCTAGCTTGGTAGCATGCGTAGGATGGTGCCAAGTTAGAGTCTTTTGGGCATTACCTTTTAGGGCGACCGCCCTAAGGGATTGGGTCGGAGAACTTGGGCCGCTTGGGGCGGTTGGCCTATTTGAGGCGCTGAGTGGTCTGTGTAGGGCATTTGCTGATTAGATCTCGCCGAAGTCGTAGGGGGGCGTGTTCTGTATAGTGCGAGTGTGTTTTAATTCTAGAAACTGCCGATCTAGAATTTGGGCATTATACCTTCTAGGCTTGGGATAGCAACCATTTTTGCTTTCATTCTTCAGGGGTATTTTAGGTTTTGCCCTTCTGTCATGCCTCTTCGATTCTCGTGAAAGTAATTATGATGCCTCTGTAATCATTATAGGCTACTTGCGTTGTTTCGAGATACGGCGTATAGAAGTGACATGATTGATATTTGACCTGAAATTACCATCTGGTCCTTTATCGCATTCGTTCGTCGAGATATGTTACTCACATCTGACGGTCTAAGATAGAGCAGCTTATCATGACCGCCAATCATTCTTGGCTCCATCATCCAACGGTCGGAGATCAAGCGGCAGTGTAGTGACACGTTGCGTCCCATTTTTTCTTTAAAAAGGGGCCCCATACGTTTTGGCGGACATTTCCTGCCTTGAAACCACTTTGAACTCTTCTTCGTTGTGCCCTTCCGATCAACCTTTCTTCCTCTGCGATTTGTGCATAATCTTCAGGTATAGTATCTTACCCTTCCTTTTTAATTTCTTGTATATCTTTCCTTCTTCTTCTTGTTTGTTCTGGGTACTGTAAGGTTATGAGTATCCCTGTGTCGGTTTTACCAGAGGTTGAAATCAAAGAGGAGGAGTTTGACGAAGCCTTCGAATCAGTCGAAGGCTGTACAGTGGGAGTTAGCGGTTTCTTCTCATCTTCTCGTTCTTTGGTTCCGGGGGTGGACTCACTGCCCCATGGTAAAATTCTTGAATTGTTGGGGTTTTTTGAAGAAGAGATTCAGAATCTCTTACCAGAGCGAGCTTTAGGGCCTGTAGTTCCTTACCTAGGTGAGGCGTCCGGTTCTGGTAGACGTCGTCCTAGTAGATCTAGGCGGCGACAGTCAGGGAGTTCCCATGAGAGGGTTAAGGCTCGGCCTTCTCATCGTCGTGGTTCGGGTACACCCGCTCCTTCAGTTAGGCGAGGTAGTGGGTTCCGCCGTCGTGCTTCAAGGCGTTCTGCCTTTGGCACAGGGCGACTTACTCGCCCTTTGTCTTCCATCAATCAGCTTCCCCAGCATCGCCCACTTGAAACTTACTATAAACCTTCAAACCCAAATGCCAATTCTTCAGTTGCTCTAAGTACTTCCAAAGGGTACATACCACCAATTTCTGCGTCTTTCCATCGCCGTAAGTATGACGAATCTACGGATAACCGACTGGGTAGGTTACATCCAGAAGATGGACGTCTTGTTAGGTATGGTGTGTGGGACGCCATATATGAAGATTTGGAGCTTTATAAAATACCACCTGTTTGGTGGCCTTCTTCATTAAGCTATTCCGATTTTTATGCTTCGAGTTCTTCAGAAACTTCTGATTCTGATGGTAAGTAGATCCCCTTTCTGTCTTCTGTTTTTTTTTTTTTTTTGGCGATTGATGTGGGAGTTGGCATTTGTGGAGATGAGGTATAGGGCGAGGTGTCCATTCTTATTTTTCCTTTTAATCGTCGTCTTGATTTGGAGGTCCAGTTGACAACCCGTTTGTTACTCCAGGTAGAATTCTTTTCTGACTGATGGAGATTGTTCAGTCGGATACTCGCCTCGAGGCGCGGGAATGGGTAGACCCGGATATTGTTGCGTCATCCTCGAGTTATGCCGATAAGGACATTCTTCGTCTTCATTACCAAACTGAGCCTGCGTTTATGATTACTGAGGATGGCGCGAATGAAGCCAAATGGCAGCCGTTTGCTGTGACAAGTGACCGGCGGGTTTGCGACGCGCCTAGTGATGCCAAGAAGTCTGTTTGGCGCTTCATGGTTTATAAGACCCACTTTACAGATCAAAAAGTGAGGTTTCCTCTCACGGAATTTGAGATGAGAGTGTTATCACATTTGCAAATCGTGCCCTCCCAGTTACATCCGAACGCCTGGGCGTTCGTTAGGGTATTTGAAAGTATATGCCGGTACTTTAAATGGTACTTTTCTGTCCGGTTATTCTTCTACTTGTTCCAAGTATCGCCGAAGAAAAAGCTTGGGTGGGTTTCTCTGAAGGCGGGGACTTCGTTGGGAGCGATATTTGTTCAATATGCTAATTCATATAAGAATTGGAAACACACCTTCTTCTGGATTGAGCCGACGCTGGGGGATGGGGAGCTTCCATTTTTTGTTGATCTGGCGACTAGGCAATGTCGATTTCCTTTATATTGGACTAAGGCCCACTATGGGGTGACCGCCGGTCGTTATTCTTACTCCTTTGGTAGCTTAATGCCTGGGGAGCGTTTGGTGGTTGACTGGTTTGTGGACGTTAAGGGATTTTTGCCCGTGTGGCCGACGAAGCAAGTGTTGTGCCACAGAGGTGTGATGGCGTTCAGAGTGTTTAATTTATCTTCATTTATCATGTAGCTTCTAACGCCTTCTTTATCTTCATTTTTCTTTGTATCTTCTCACACTATTCTTCCTCTTCATTTTGACTTACAGTTGGGAGCATGGCAGCTGAATCCCTAAGGCTTGCTCGCGAGGCGGCTGTGAAACTGCGGGCTCGACAAGGCGAGGCTGCTCCGGCTCAACCCACCCTTGCGCCGAAGGATACGGGCAAGGGTAAGGCGGTGGCTCCGAAGAAGAAGGGGAAGGTTCACTCTGCCGCGAACATTCCTGCGGAGGAATTGAGGAAAAGGGCCAACCGGCCAATAATTAGAGAGGCGACTGGGGCTGTTCCCAATTCTTCAACCAGCGAGTCTACGTTGGGTAGCGGATCGCCTTCATTGGGAGGATCTGGTTTGAAACGTGGCACGTCCACGAACTCATTGCTGACTCGACCGTCCAAATCTTCACGCCACGGTCATGTTGAGGATGACGGCCTCTCACTTGGTTCTGATCGGGTAATCGATCGCCCTACGACTGAGGGTGATCAGGCTTCGACTCCACCCCCTAGTCCTCCAATCGCTGCTGCACCGGTTTCAATTTCGAGCGCCCTTTCTTTATCAGAAGGGGATCTTTCACGAGGATATCCTAACATAGGGCGTCCTACCTTGCTGGCCCCATGGCACCTTGACCGTCAACAATTGCTGGATTGTACTCAGGTAGTTGTTGGTCGCATCTTTACGATGCAGGAGATTGCCCTGGCGGTTGATGAAAAGTCCTCCGCGCAGGCAGATCGCCTTGACGATCTTGGTCGACAAGTGACCGCCCTTACTGCTGATGTCGGGCGTCTTGGCAAAGAGCTTTCTGACAAGGAGGCTTCAATTAAATCATTGACAGCACGGCAGACCAGTGTTGACGATGAAGTGAAGTGTCTCAAGGGTGAGAAGGGCGCTTTAGGTAAGGCACTGGAGGACGTCAAGAAGGAGAAGAACGTTCTCCTGACTGAGAAGGATGAACTCGCTGCTAAACTGTTTGTGACGGAGGGGCGACTTCATGCTAAAGAAAAAGATCTTAACAAGGCCCTTGGTCAAGTTGAGAAACTGGAGGAGGCTCTCGCCAGCCTTATGACTCAAGCTTTTGACAGCGTCCTACAACAAGTGGCCATCCGCTATCCTGGTGCTGATTTGACGGGTTTTGATCCCG